>JALPQD010000216.1:2203645-2227506 GCA_023101885.1 Typhlomys cinereus
TTTTCACTTATCTTAAAATTCTCCAGTATCCCACTCTAATTAAACTCTCTCTCTCTCTCTCTCTCTCTCTCTCTTCTCTCTCTCTCTCTCTCTCTCTCATTCTCTATCCATTTTGGAACAGACAGGATTTATTTTATAACCCAAGTTGACTTGAGCTCACAATTCTTGTGCTTTAACCTCCAAGTGCAGAGATTGCTGGCTGCAGATTCAGTTTTTAAGAATGGACAATATTTCATTATGTATGCACAATGAAATTTCTTAGTCTGTTAATCCACTGATAGGCAATGATTTGTTCCATACCTTGGCCACTATGCTTAATGCACTTATGAATAGGGAGCTCATGTATATCTTTGACATATGAACTGGGTCTTTTGATGATTTTTATTTTTAATTTTTGAGTAATCGTTATGAGCATTGACTCACTGTGACATCATACCCTCACTATTACATTGCAGGCTCCACATTAACATCACTACTTCACTGTGACTTCATAGGCACACGTTTGACATCACAAGCCTGAGAGGATACAGCCAGCTCTGGACTCACTGTGATGTCACAAACTCACCACTGACAACAGGATCACTGCTGTTTTTCAGTCCCACCTCTGATGTCACACACCCCATGTGACATAACAGCCTCTATGTGACCTTATAAACTCATTGTGACTTCAGCCTTGCCAGTGACACAACAGCCTCACCAGTCCCATCACAGCGTTGTTTCTGACATCACACCCTCACTGTGACACTACAGCCTCATGGTGACTTCACAGCCTCACCACTGACATCCTAGCCTCACTGTCACATCAAAGCTTCAACACAGACATCACAGCATTACTGTTATATAATAGGCTCATTACTCAGAACATAGCCTCACCAATGAGATCACAACCTCACTATGGCATTATTTTCACCACTGACATCTCAGCCTCATCATAACATCATACTTTTACTGCTGACATCACACATTCATGGTGACAACACAGCCTCAACTCTGTTATCATAGCCTTAATGTGTCATCACAACTTCACTCTGTCATCACAGCCTCACTGACATCACAGCCTCTCTGTGACATCACAGCCATATGTCTGACTTCACAACCTCAGTTTAGGGCACAGCCTTGCTATGATATCTCAGCCTCCACAGTAAATCAAACCACACTGTGACATCACAGCATCAAACAGTGACATCACAAGCCTTATTGGGATATCACAGCCTCAACTCTGACATGAAAATGATATCATAGACTCAATGTGACATCTCAGTCTCACCTGTGATATCACAGCTTCAACTCAGACACCACAGACTCACTGTGACTTCACACTCTCATGGTGACATCAAGACCTTATCCCTGATAGCATAACCTCACTGTGATATCACAGCCTCAATGTGACATAACAGCCTTGCTATGGCATCAGAGCTTCACCATTGAAACCAAGCTTCACTTGTGACATCAGCCTTTCCCTTGATATTACAACCTCACTGTGACCTCACAGCTCCCATAGCCTTACTATGACATCACACACTCCACAGTGACATCAGATTCACTATGACATCATCACATCACCAGTGACATCACAGCCTCACTGTGCCATCACAGTCTTAACTCAGACATTATAGTTTCACTGTGACATCATAGCCTTACCACTGACATCACAGCTCACATTTCAGCTTCACCTCTGAAGTCACACCCTCACTATGACATGACAGCCTCACTGTGACATCAGAACCTCTCTGTCATAACAAGCTTGTTGGAACCGAAGTTCCTCCAAGTCACCCGCCCCGACCCCAAAAGGAGACACGAGGACCGAGAGGCTGCTGTAAAGACAATAGGCGAGTTTATTCTGGCATGCCAGGACCGCCTCTCTCCTGCAAGCAAGAGTAGAGCGGCCCCGACTGAGGTCGGGGTAGGGTTTTTATAGGGTAGCAAAACATATTTTTCTATAGCACTCTTTGGCACACTTTCTATAGCACATAAAGAAGTTGAGTCAGCCAAGGATGACCATCAGATGTTTTGGTCGAGGTCTCGGTCTGCACGTCCGCGGCAGAGCTGACTTGTTTGTGCAAGATAGCAATGGGCTTGGGGTGAAGCTTCGGTCCTAGTTATAATAATAATACTAAGGCGTTGGTGGTGTTTGGCATAAACTGCACGTATTGGGCATTTCCCGGAGTTCTGTGTGGGGAGGGATTTTCTGAATTATGGTTTTTTGATTTTTTTCAGTTTTGCTGTTCCTGCACCTCTCTTGGCTACATCCTGATGGATATTGAATGTCACCCCCTGGCCAGTGATAAGAAGGCTGTTAAAATAGAGATTCAAAGATAGTGGAATAAGAGTAGGGACCACATGAGTGGTGGTGGGGGGGGTCAGTCTCCCATTTGCAAAATGGTTAACCTCCTATCTGCCTGACTGTATGCCCTCCCTTTCTGGTGAGATCATATCCCATCAGTTGCAAGTGACCAGGAAGGAAAGTGTTTGAGCTTAACCAAATTTATCTCATTACTTAACTGCACTCTTTTGATGGTGGCCTATTTTCTCCACTGCAGCATGATCCCCTCTCTCCCCATTGCTGGCGGGTCTCTCCTTCCCCTTCCCTCCCATCTATAATCTTTGCAATTACTGTAGGTATTACAGAGATCCATCTTTGGTAGTGCTCTAAGTGGATTTTATACAAGAATCCACCATTAGGAGTACATATGGTGCTTAATTTTCTGTCTGGGATACTTCACTCAATATAATTTTTTGTAATTCCATACATTTCCCCACGAATTTCATTAATTCATATTTTTTATGGATAAGTAGTATTCCATTGTATACATGTACCACATTTTCCTTATCTACTCGTCAATTGTTGGACGTTTGAGTTGATTCCATGACTTTGCTATCATAAACAGTGCTGCTATGAACATGGTCATGCTTGTACTGAGCATGAATTTTTGCTGCAATGGGGGATTATTCCCAAAAGTGGACTAGCAGGGTCATATGGCATTTCAATCTTTAACTTTTTAAAGATTCGCCAGACGGCTCCTCAGAGTGGTTGTATAAGCCTGCATTCTCACCAGCTATGTCGGAGAGTTCCCTTCTCTCCACATCCTCTCCAGCATTTGGTGTTGTTTGTATTGTGGATTTTTGCCATCCTGACCAGGGTGAGATGATATCTCAGGGAAGTTTTGATTTGCATTTCCCTGATGGCTAGGTTGCACAGCATTTTTTAAGATGTTTGTTAGACATTTCGATTTCATCCCTGGTAAAGTTTCTTTTAACTTCCAAGGCCAATTTTTTTAATACATTTTTTATTATTTCCGCTCATACAAACTTAATAGATAGACCAGTTCCCTCCCTCCCTCCTCCTCCCCCCGAACCCCTGCTCCCCCTCCCTCCCTCCCCATCCCCCAGTGTCTCCCCCCCAATTCCCAGAGAGTCCTTTATTGTGTATGCCTAACTTTCCTCTTGGTCCTCCTCTCTGATGACGTATAAGGACCCAGTGGCATTTCCCGGAACCCTTTCTCATGTTCCCCTTAAGCATAGGAACACTACTGTGGCTGTCAATCCCTTGCCTCCAGATATGGTGCCTTTAGCTGATGCTAGACTTTGTGAGGTCAATAGTGTGTTGGACATTGCGCAGGGCATGCAAAGTCCTATTATGATTACTTCGGCCCTAACTAGTGTGGAGGATCTTGCAAATCATTGCTCCTCCCATCCTTTTGCTCTTACAATCTTACTGCCCCCTCTTCCGCAAATATCCCTGAGTTTCAGGATGGGGGGAGATTAGCCAAGGCTCATTTTTTAATTAGGCCACTAAGTGTCATTTCTTGATTGACAAATATATTTATTATTTTGTTCCTTGAATTAATCTATATTTGTGTTTGTGTGTATGTGTATGTCCTTGTGTGTGTGCTGTTTTGCTTGTGTATATGTATCAGAGAGGTGTGCATGCTTCCCAGTTGATGACCAAATGTGACTTTACATATCATCCTTGAGTGCTCTTAACTCCTTTCTTTCCCAGGGTTTTCCAGAATTCTCCCACAGGAGGAGAAGTGTAGGTCACCAAGTTTCTGCATGAAATTTTCATGTGTGACCTGGATACAAATATGGAGCCTTCTCCTTACATAGATATCTTACCCTTAGTTATCTCCCCAGCCGTTTTTTATGAAATATTCAATTACAAGAAAATCTGGAAATTTCTGCATTTCTTTATCTCATTAAGAAAGTACTGCCTTGATTCATGGGCAGAACATATTTAAATAACAATCTTTGATTTCTGAAGCACATTAGTTCTCATTTATTGTTTTTGTGCCTTTGTAACGCCATATAGAAAAATACACAGTTTTGATTGATATTAGGGAATAATCACCGAGTGGACAATCTTTTGCAAATGTGGGTTGTCAACATTAATTTACTTGTAACCTACCTAAGAAGCGGTGAAGAGAACTAAAAAAGGAATGGCAATTTTAATCAGTTTTCTTTTTTTCTCAAGCCCTATGGGTATAGTTACGTATTTTCAATTTCCCTTCTTTTTTTTTCTGTCTTCTCGGTAGCAGTGACCTAGAATAATTGGCAAGCTGTATGTTGGGAGTCTGTTAAACAATTGGTAGAGAGATCTTTGAGTGAAGGAGGAAACCTGGCCTGTGAGTCTACTGTCAGTTTACAAATCAGACTTCAGCACCTTCTTTAACTTCCTTAACAGTACATAAAATTCATTTACATGTACATTAACTTGTTTCTAGATGTGAAATTCTAAAATATCTATTTTATTGAATTTACAAGGGTGAAAAAAATTGAAGTCAGATAACTCTGCTTCATCCTCACTGAATCAAATTTATCTGCATTAAGGCACCTCAATAAGCCTCACACAGGATGCTGCTGAAGTGGAGAGTAGGAACTTGAATGAAAAATGGTGGTAAGAGTCTATGTAAACCATATTTATAATCTTCTCAGTTTGTGATTTCCAAATAGATTCATATCTTTAGAATCCCAGAATGCATATAATATATTCTTCCTACTGGTCTTCACAAGGATTGAAACGACCTTTTCCACTTCCTGTTCTTACGTATGCTGACTGCTTGATGAGCTGTTTCCCTAAAATTCTGGGAAGAAAATTCTATACATTGGAAGGAGCCTATACCTAGAGCTATGGGCTGCATGTCAGGCTAGTTGTACATATAATGATGAATGAGAGTTATGTATGTTTCTATCTCTATTACCTCTTAAGAATTTGGGGAGTTTTCAATCTGGTTGACCTTAGCATAGGAATACCTAGCATTGATAACATTATGAAATACATATTAGCAAAATTTGTTCAACTTCATTTCCCAGTCTTCCTCTCAGCACCTCAGTCCAGGCTCTCTTTTTGCTGAGAATCATCCATAAACTATAGCCTTCCTGATTCCTTAATGTCATCAACTTCACTTCAAGCATCCCATGGTGAATATTTTCTGGTAATATTGTACTTAGGAAGGCACTCAACTTGCCTCATTTACTTGGGTCTTTTGCACCTGAATGACAGTTTCCCTAATCAGAGTCACAAAGTCCTTTAATGTCATCAACTTCACTGCAAGCATCCCATGGTGAAGATTTTCTGGTAATATTGTACTTAGGAAGGCACTCAACATGCCTCATTTACTTGGGTCTTTTGCACCTGAATGACGGTTTCCCTAATCAGAGTCACAAAGGGGTAATTTCCCATGTTCTCTCACTAGAAGCATATTGCTAATTTTACTTGTGATTTTCTCTCTCTGAGTTTTGGTTAAGATTTTTAACCTCTTGATAGTGTCATCAGCCTTCTGGACAGATATTGACTCTCCTTTCTATGAAAGTCTATGCAAAGTGAGTAATCTAGTCAACAATGGGAAATCATAGCTGTAGTATTGGAAATTGTCTTCTCAGTAGACTGTGTAGAAGGATCGTAAAGATAATAGTAGTCTAGGAGCTTATAGTTATATTGGCCAGAAAGCAGCAAGGATGAAAGTTCTGTGTCCTGCTGCTTTTCATGAATCTGTATCTCTTTTGAGTTTCATAATGTTATTGAACAATGTATTTAGAGATGTTAGGATTAGCCTGGTTAGATATTCAGAAGATGGATGAACTGTACTTGTTAATCTTAACTGACATTGCAGGAAATATCATCTTGAACTTAGAGATATTGCAACTTTGCACAAGATTCTGGTAACATATGTCTTCTGCCAGGCTGATGTCACTGGCCAGATCTTCTTAGCTGTTCAGGGTGCACCACCTCTAAGATGACGCCTCATGGTAATGGACACTTTTTTCTGTGTCCAGGCAATAAAGGAAGTGGTCAAAGCTTTACACCATGCACCAGGAAGGAATATTGTTGCCTTCTGTTCTCTCACAGACCATGATTTAGGAAAATTGGAGTTCTTTCTCCTTTCTGGTATCTTCTGTAATTCATTATTTTCAGTGTTAATTGTTTCAATATATACATACCTCCCATTTTTATTAGATTCAAATCAAAAAATTTCATTTAAGTTAGATTTCTGGCAAAGGGACATTTATCACGTTGTATTTTCATGGTTAGCATACATACATGCTGAATTTTCAAAATTAGTTTTTTTTCTCTTGCCACTGTACAAAACCCCTTAGTAATTCCAACACTTACCTCATCATCTTTAAGTTCTTTCAGGGCAGAAACTTCTCATTTGCCAAGTGGGATAGGATTATTTCTTTCTTCTTTTTTATCATTTTATCTCCTTCCTTTACGTTCACTGTAGTTGAATTTAAAATATGGGATTGTGACAGTGTTTCAGAGTGGACTGCCTTCTCTCCTTGCCAAACCAAGTGTCCTACTTGACCTGATTTGTTCTGAGCTAGCTTTCAATTTATATTGAAAAAAATTTCCATCATCTTTTGAGGAATATGTCCCTATTGCTTGACCTGATTTCTGTTCATAAGTAGGAGATCTCTCCAAACTCTTTTACCCTCTATTTTTTACAAAAGAAATCTGCCTTTAGTTTTTAGGAAATTTTAATTACTTTAGTTGTCTTTTATCTTAAAACTCACAATGCTACCCTTTCCCATTATTGAGTTATTTATATTTTTTGCCTTGGCTTTTTTCACTATACTTACATCTGCTGGGATATGCTGATGATACATTGATCTAGCTATTTCCTTTTTGATATGGAATTTTTTCTTATCACCTTTGATTTACATGAAGTTTTGTGTCGGTGATGATCTTTCTCATTCTTCCAGAGTGTGTCACATTTGTCTTCACCATGGGATCAAAAAATTGTATTACCTCTTCATATTTTTTCTTCCTTTTTCACCTTTGTGTAAACCAGGTTATTCAGCAATCTTGTTTTCTGCTCAGAGCATTCTATTACCATTGCTTCATTTATTTTTGTGAAGCATTATTTTTGGTTTTTTTTATTATGTGAACTTTGGATTTAAGATTAAGTTTGAACTTTGGCAGGCAATTTTTTTTCATTCTATTTTTGCTTTTATTATTGGCCCTATCATCTACCATAGGTATCTATTGTTTCTCTTACATATTTGCTAAGTCCCATGGTTTGTAATGTTACTACTGAAAAAATTACTTGTTACTCTCATAAATTTGAAAAATGTGCCTTCTGGGTATTTCTTTCTTCTCTTCTTCTATCTTTCTATCCATATTGTATATTTCTATTCATTTATTTTTACTATCTTACTCTCTATTTCTTCCTTTCTGTATTCTTAATTTGTTTCTTTTTTTGTCTTTTTCAGACAAACATCCAAATGTTTCCTGTCTTGCCTGGTTTAAATATCTATGCACACTTAAAAAGAAGTAATGTAAATAATGTAAAATAAAGTAAAGTGATATAAAATGGTCCCCCTACCTTTTCAAAATGGTTTCACTAGTCTTTGTAATTAGGCACCAATACCTGGGCTTCAATATCTACACCATCTCATACAATAAACATGTTGTACTATTTCATTAATCCGTAACAACCATTCAATAGTCAGAAATGAGAAGGTGTGAACCAGCAAGCAATTTTATAAAACTAAAAAACCTAAGACTGTCACCATTTTAACACAGGTCGATCTTCTCAGCTCCTTGCATTCTGAAATGATTTAAAACCCAACAGAATGTGTTGGCACACAAGATACAATACAGTCATCTCAAGTAGCAAAGCCCAACTTCTAAAAATGTCCAAGTCTAACCATTTCCCATTAAACAAATATTCCAGTCATCCATGTAAACCTATTCTCTCTTCTGAAAGCTTTGGAAAATTAATGTAAACTTCAGCTAATAGTCCTCTAAACCATATTAAAACTATCATGTGAGTGTAATCTATTAACTCTATCACCAACAAACCACTGCTATTTTGAAGCACTCATGAAAATGCATACAATTTATGCAGAAGAATATAAACCAATCTGCACGTGAAATTTTCAAAGCTCTGTCCCTTCCCCTCCACTAGGACATGGTGCCTAAACGGTCTACATGGCACTTACAAGCATCACAAAGCACCCAGAAAGATACTAAACACCAAAAACAGGTTATAAACATCTCACAAAAAGTCTAGAAGCTAGAACACACCCAGGAATAATGCATATTGCAGTAAATGCGGACACCATCATAATTAAAGAAATCAGTTAGAAAAACTGTGTTTTGTCTCTTTTAGACCAACCTTGAGGTAATAAAGCCATCTATCAAAGACCTCTAGACCAACCCAGCATTTCATAGATGAGAATGTCAGACTGCTCTTATTTCCTTCGCCCCGATTCAGCAGGAAGCAGCCAGATCGAATCATCGCCCTTTATCCCCAGAGCAGTCTGAATTCTCAAATAGGTTTTGGAAGTGGAGGCAGGATTAGAGCAGCTATGCTGGGATGGGTCTCTCAAGGTCTTTGGAATTCTGAAGAGACGTCCCCTACTGCTGGAATCGCCTGGAAGGAACACCCCTGCTGAAAAACTGACTCCAATTTCCCAGAAATTTACCAACGAAGAACTGTGACTAACACTCCATGATTGGAGTGTGCCTATAGAAAAGGGGGGAATGTTGGACCCGAGACCCTTGCCCTAAAATTCACAAGCAGGCTGGTTCAGGCCCACAGTATAGCCCTTGCTTGTAGTCATTCAGGCATCATTGTTTATAGCCATCCAAGCATCCATTGTTAGTCATGTCTTAAAACTATGTACAGCCTTGAGCCTTTTACAGGTATTTCCCCACCCCTAAGACCTCCGGCCCTTCAGTTCTGGAAAAGCAAGTTTGCACAAAGGGGAATTCCATCAATGAAGGTCACCCAGAATGAACAGCCTGCGGTTAAGCAGGTGGACTGAGAACGATCACCAAGAGCCAACTCCACCTGAGCTCTTGCCGACCAATGACTGTAAAGGTCATAGAAAATTCCTCAGTTAAGCAACCCCCCCTACCCCAAGACCCCTTAAAAACCCCTTGCCCGAGCTGCTCGGGGCCGCTTCAGTCTTTCCTGCGTGAAAGGTTGCTGGAGCCGCCCGGCGCGTCGTTAAATAAAACCTCATGCTATTGCAGCGAAAAAAAAAAAAAAAAAAAAACCACTGAATTATTAAGAAAATGTTTTTCAAAGTATGATTGTTTCACATTGAGGCATAGCAGAACAACTGTGAAATAGAACAATACCTTCCTAAACAAATATGCTCAAGAACATCTCATACCAACATTCACCCTAACTTTAAAAGGTTTACATGTTAAAGTCTAAAAAATGCCTCACAAGAAAAATTGAAGAATAAAGGTGGTAAAATACTCAGAAAGGAGACAAGATTGCTGAGAAAACTTGGCTTAATGAAAAGATGAAAAAGGTTGAAAAACTATAAGAAGGTCACTTCTGCACTGGACCTCTACCATGGCATATTCCCTACTTCTCAGATTTGGCTCCTAGACCATGCCCCAGATCCAAGGTCATCTGTATACCCCACTGCCCTTCTGGTCCTGGGCAAGGCCTCTAGGCAATGTCCTAAGGCCAAGGTCAACTGCACATACCAGGCTTCCTCTGCAAACCACCGGGGTAGATTTCCAACTCCCTAGGTAGGCCTTCAATCCATGACCCAGGCTGCATGTCATTTAAGAATTCCACTCTCTATTCTTCTTTTCTGCCCTGGACACCAGACCAAATCAGTCTCCCTATTAATCAAGGAGGGTCCAGAGGAAACCCAAGCAAATGGATAGGAAACCAACAACATTCATCTGAGGTCTTCTAAAGTCATTCACTTATACAGGAGAGAATATTCACATCCAAACCCTTTTCACCATTTATCCCTCTCATTTATTAATCACTGCAAGTTAACATTTCCATATAGCCACCCAAAAACCCATATAACTCCAGGGAATATGCTATTGACAAAACATGTCACCAATAAAGTAAACCTACAAAGTGGACTACCAGATTATTCTGGCTATGAAACCCACTTTAGTTGATCTTGTAACAGTCCAATAGTCTCAACTAGGAAATAACACCAATACCAGACTAGCATACCCCATTCCAAACAAATACAAGTAACAACTGCTCAAGTGCATTAATACTGTATAATTCAATTCAGCCAAAACCACACAAAAACAAAAGAAGGACATAAGAGGTAAAAGAAAAATGACCAGGTCACAGTGCAAATCCATAACAAACAAATACCAATACAGCAAATTGTCTACCAAAAGAATCAACCCCATAATGATGGATACAACCAGAACAAACTCACAGAAAATAGCCAAGAAAGTCATACACAAGATAATAATTTTCAAAGCCTAATGATTACTATGATCAAAATAATCAAGCAGTTGTTAAAGCCAAAAAAATACTTGAGAGGAATATTCAAGAATTATGTGATACCTTGAATAAGCCCAGCATGCATGCATATGAAATTCCAGAATAGGAACCCCAAAATACCATACCTGAGGAAATTTTTTCAAATTATTATAAAGGAAAACTTCCCACATCTAAAGAAAGAGAGGCCATCCAAATACAGGAGGTAGTCCACAATCCAAACAGATATGACCAAAATACAAATTTGCCACAGGAAATAATAGTCAAAACCATACACATATAGGACAAACAGAATGTGCTGAGAAATTCAAGAGAAAAAACTCACTTTCTAATGTAAACCTGTTAAATCAACATGATTTTTCAATGGAAACAGTAAAAACAGAAGATCTTAGAGAGACCTACTTAAAATACTGAAGGAGCACAAATGCAAACCCAGCAAAAATATCAGTCATTGTGAGGGTGAAAAGAAAAATTTTGACATATAAGATAATTGAAGTCTTACATGACCACCAAGCAAGGCTTTCAAAAATGCTAGAAGAAATATTCAAGCTTACAGAACAAAAAACAAACATATTAAAGAGACAGAAGGGAAGTATAACACCACTATAACCTTCAAGCTAAATAATGTAGTTAGAAAACCACTAATCATAAAAAATGACTGGATTTAAAAGTAATTTCTCCATTACAACATTACATGTCAATGGAATTAACTCACCTATCAAAAGACACGTCACAAACACATCCATCTGCTAGTTTAAGGAAACATCTCACCACAAAAGACAAAAGTCAAAAATTCTTCAAACTAGTGGAACCAGGAAACAAGCACGGTTAGCAATAATCCTATCTGACAAATGAAGCTTCAAACCAAAGAAAATCATAAGAAAGATTCTACATTTTTGCCACAAGAACAATTTACCAAGAGGACTTCACAATATTGAACACATATACACATAAAATAGGCTCCTTCACATTCATAAAGCAATCACTACAACCTCTAAATCAAGAAATCAATCCCAAATAGACAGTACTTTGAAATTTCAAAACACCTCACTGAATATGTGAAAGATCAACAGGTCATAAACTCAACAGAGACACATTGGAACTATATGAAACACATATCTCTACCAGACTTCCCATCCAGGCACCGAGGAATACACATTCTTCTCAGCAGCCCACAGAACTTTTTCCAAAATAGACCACTTAATTGAGCAACAAAATAAATCTCCATCTATATGAGAAAGATGAAATTGTAGCCTATACCCTGTCAGACCATGTTCCAAAACAACCATAATAGAAAATCTAATAACTCTTGGAAACTAAACACTATTATGGTAAATGAGAAGTCAGTTCAAAAAGAAATTCAAAAAGGAATTTAAAGATTTCCCAGAAGTGCATGATGATGAATATAACAATATATGAAATCTATGGAAATAATGAAAGCTATCTTAAAAGGTAAGTTTATAGGTCTTAATGCCTACTTAAAACATGAAAATATCACAAGTAAATAACTTAAAAATGTAGCTTAAAGTCTTTGAGACATAAGAGCACACCAATCACAAAATCAGTAGACTTACAGGCAAGCTGACTCTGTAGTCCATGGTGTTAGAGCTTTGATCTCTTTTTTTTTGTCCGTTGCCACATCAAAGCTTCACCATAGACATTACAGAGTCACTGTCACATAATAGGCACACCACTGACATCTTAGCCTCACCAGTGAGATTCTAACCTCAGTATGACAATCTTGCCACTGATATCACAGACTCACTGTGACATCACACCCACAACTCTGACATTACAGTCTTACTCTGATGTCACAGCCTCACCACTGATATCACAAGTTCAGTGTGACTTCTCAGTGATACTTCTGATGTTACACCCTCACTGTGACATCAAATCCTCACTGTGAAGGCTGAGCCACACCTCTGACATCATAGCCTCACTGGATGTCTCACAGCCTCACATTGTCATAACAGCCACATTGTGATATCACAACTTCCACATTGACATCACAGCCTCACTATGACATTGCAGCCTTAATTCTGCCATCAAAGCCTCACTGTGATGTCACAAACTTACAGTGTTGTTAGCTTTGCCACTAACACAACAGCCTCATCAGTGACATTAGAGTTTCAATGTTAACATCACAACCTTACTGTGAAATCAGTCTGATATTGACATCTCTGACTCAATGTGACATCATACCTTCACCACTCACATCACAGCCTCATTGGGACAACATAGCCGCACTGTCACATCACAGCCTCACCTCTGTCCACAACATACTCTCACTGTGCATCACAGCATTACCAGTGGAAACACAGCTTCACTGTCACATTGTAGTCTCACCTCTAACATCACATCACAGCCTCACTATGTGAGAACAGAGCCTTACCACTGACATCTTTACCTCACTGTCAATCGAAGCCTCATATCTTCACCACTGACATCACAGCCTCCCTATGTCATCACAGCCACACCTATGACCTTACAAACTCACTGTGATGACACAGCCTTAATCATGACAGCCACACTGTGAAATCACAGCCTCCACTGACATACACCACGTGACATCACAGCTCACTGTGACATCACAGCAACAACGTGACAATACAGCCTCAATGGCACATTGCAACCTGACCTCAGACATAAATCACAGCCTCACTGTGAAGGCACAGCCTCACCAGTGATATCCTAACCTCACTGTAAAATCACAACATCACTACTGACATCACAGCATCACTGTGACATCATAGCATCATTAGTGACAACATAGCCTTACTCTCACACACAACCTCACCACTGACATCACAACACAGCCTCATGGTGATGGCTCAACCTCACCACTTATATCCTAACCTGACTAAAAATCACAGCATCACCACTGAGATCAGACCCTCACTGTGTCATCACAGCCTCACTGTGACATCACGGCCACATTGTGACATTACAGCCTCAACATTGACATCACTGTGAGATCACAGCATCACCAGTGACAACACAGCTCACTGTCACATCATAGCCTCATCTCTGACATCACAGTACAACCTGACTGTGATGCTACAGGACATCCTAAACTCACTGTGAAATCATAGCATCACCAATGATGTCAAAGCCTCACCGTCACCTCACAGAATCACCACTGACATAAGAGCTTCACTGTGTTATCCAGTCTTACTGTGGCATCAAAAATCACTGGCATCACTGCTGACTGACTCACTGCTGCACTTCTGACATCATAGCCTCATGTGAGAGCATTGACTCACTGTGACATCATACCCTCACTATTACATTGCAGGCTCCACATTAACATCACTACTTCACTGTGACTTCATAGGCACATGTTTGACATCACAGCCTGTGAGGATACAGCCTCAGCTCTGACTCACTGTGATGTCACAAACTCACCACTGACATAACAGGATCACTGCTGTGTTTCAGCCCCACCTCTGATGTCACACCCTCACTGTGACATAACAGCCTCTATGTGACCTTATAAACTCACTGTGACTTCAGCCTTGCCAGTGACACAACAGCCTCACCGGTCCCATCACAGCGTTGTTTCTGACATCACCACCCTCACTGTGACACTACAGCCTCATGGTGACTTCACAGCCTCACCACTGACATCCTAGCCTCACTGTCACATCAAAGCTTCAACACAGACATCACAGCATTACTGTTATATAATAGGCTCATTACTCAGAACATAGCCTCACCAATGAGATCACAACCTCACTATGGCATTATTTTCACCACTGACATCTCAGCCTCATCATAACATCATACTTTTACTGCTGACATCACACATTCATGGTGACAACACAGCCTCAACTCTGTTATCATAGCCTTAATGTGTCATCACAACTTCACTCTGTCATCACAGCCTCACTGACATCACAGCCTCTCTGTGACATCACAGCCATACGTCTGACTTCACAACCTCAGTTTAGGGCACAGCCTTGCTATGATATCTCAGCCTCCACAGTAATATCATAACCACACTGTGACATCACAGCATCAACCAGTGACATCACAGCCTTATTGGGATATCACAGCCTCAACTCTGACATGAAAATGATATCATAGACTCAATGTGACATCTCAGTCTCACCTGTGATATCACAGCTTCAACTCAGACACCACAGACTCACTGTGACTTCACAGTCTCATGGTGACATCAAGACCTTATCCCTGATAGCATAACCTCACTGTGATATCACAGCCTCAATGTGACATAACAGCCTTGCTATGGCATCAGAGCTTCACACCATTGAAACCAAGCTTCACCTGTGACATCAGCCTTTCCCTTGATATTACAACCTCACTGTACCTCAAAGCTCCCATAGCCTTACTATGACCACACACTCCACAGTGACATCAGACTCACTATGACATCATCACATCACCAGTGACATCACAGCCTCACTGTGCCATCACAGTCTTAACTCAGACATTATAGTTTCACTGTGACATCATACCTTACCACTGACATCACAGGCTCACATTTCAGCTTCACCTCTGAAGTCACACCCTCACTATGTACATGACAGCCTCACTGTGACATCAGAACCTCTCTGTCATAACAAACTCACTGTGACTTCAGCCTTTCCAGAGACACAACAGTTTCACCGGTAACATAACAAACACACCTCTAACATTACAGGCTCACTGTGAGGGCACAGCCTCACTGTCACATCACAGCCACACTGTGCCATCACAGGCTCCACAGTGACAGCAGTCTCACTGTGACATCACTGCATCATCAGTGACATCACAGTCTCTTGGTGACATCAGAGCCATACATATGGCATCACAGCCTCATTGTGACATCACAGCATTACCAGTGAGAGCACAGCTGTGCTGTCACATCACGCCCTCACCTCTGACATCATATCACAATATCACTGTGAAGGCACAGCCTCATAAATGACGTTCTAACACACACACTCTGAAATTACAGCCTAACAACTGAAGTTACAGCCTCACTGTCATCTCATAGAATCACCACTGTTATCAGAGCCTCACTGTGACTTCATATGTACATCTCTGACATCACAACCTCACTGTGAGGGCACAGCCTCACTGTGACATCACAGCCACACGTGCGATCACAACCTCCAGTGTTTACCATAGCCTCACTAGTGACATCACAGCTTCATCACTGACATCACAGCCTCACTCTGAGGGAAATGGTCATATCAAAAACACAATAATTGTGAGAGAAGGACAAGCTTACTTGACAGACTGTGAAACAAACAAAGTATGTTTTATGTAGGTCAAACTATTAAACCGTTCTCTCCTTCTTATCTACTTGCCCAGGTCCCCCAACAGGCCGAGGTCTTCCCTCATCAGTTAAATATCTCCTACAAGCTTGCAGGAAGCTGCCTTAACTAAATATTTCTTCCCAGATGGGGCCAAAGTCTGTCTTCTTTTTCAATTACAAATTATAATCGTAAAATTGAAAATTTCCATAGATGATTTAAGGCAAAAAAGTAAATTCACGGACAGGAGAAATTTTTAAAAGTAATTTCTCACTTTCCCAAACACTCAAATTTTTAGTATTATTATTTCCATAATTTATTTAGGCTTTTCAGCAGGTTAAAATCTGTTGATATTTGTTTGATTGATTGAAGGATTTTTCTGCTTGTAAAATCCTGCGGTTGCAGGTATGTATTACCACAGTAGGCTGATATTCTTCACTAGTTCTCAATTTGTGTCAATTGTGACACAAAACATTGAGTTCTTAACATGTTAACCCTTGGAAAAGATAATTGGAAGAGATAATCCATCTGTTCCTACTCAAGCAACAGCAATATTTGTCACTGCAAATACATTTGTATTAAAATTTTTAAGTATTTTTATCAATTACCAATTAACATTCCCACCAATAACATGTAAGGATTCCCTTTCCTTTCTAATTTAAACAATTCTCAAGCTTCATCCATTTTCAGTATTAATATAATTGTTGATAGTGTATTAGTTATGTGTTCTCTAAAGTCACAGAATTCACAGAATGAATATATATGTATATATATAATATATATATAGAAATTTATATTGAGTTGGCTTACAGATAGGCCAGGGTATCCAGCAAAGGCTGTCAGTATAACCGAGGTAGTCCAACAATGGCTGCCAGTAGCCGAGGTAGTTCCAACGATGGCTGCCAATAGCTGGCTGCTCATTTCAGTAGTCAAGTGGGTCATGGCTGAAGGTTGGAGAACTCCTAGAGTCTTAATTTAGTCGAAGGCTAGAAGGTTGAAGAAACCAGGCAGCCAGAAGGAAGAACGATTCCTAGCACAGCTGCAAGAAGGTATCTGTTCCCTTGGTGGCTCCTTTTTACATGATGCAGTATTGGGACAATCCTTTGAGAACTTTGGGAGTTCTGATAGGATCTGGGGCATGTATAATCTTTTCAAGTAGTCTCAGTTGATCCTTTCCAAGGTGGTCTCAGCCCAGCTTAGTTAATACTGGATGTGTCAAGTTGACACCCAGGCTTAAATATCACAAGTCCACCCTTTGTCAACTTGAAATCAAGTCACATTTCCTTAGGCAATTAGAAGTTCTCCAAATAAAAACAGTAAGATTCATAGTTCTGCCTAACATAATATAACTATCCACGTACAACTGCACACTCATTAATTTTTCCAAGATCAATGACAATGCCCCTTAAGAAATGCTTAGTCTTAGTGTCCCATAACACAATATCATAATGTAGATTACAGCATTTCATCTCATAACTACAGATTAACATTTTATTACATACATAAATATCTTCTTAGAGCATGTACATATGCACAAGTCTATTCTTAACAGTCTAGACCAGAAGCACTCATGGCAATTGTAATCCTCATTTTTGTAACTGGTTATGTGGCCTTAGGTGGTATTTACAATTACCTTCTTCTACTACCCATTCTATATTTCCTCCACTTTCTGCAAGCACTTTTGCAGGTCTTGGCTCTTTACCTGGAGGGGTTACCCATACTTTCATTCCTGGAGGATTTGGACCATTCACTGTCTTTCCTATGTTGGGTTGCTGTAAATTCGCATTGACCTTAATCACAGGACATGGTAATACCAAGAGACGCCCTAGTGGATCTCCTACATTCCAGACATACTCTTCCTTACCATCATTATGTAGAATCAATCCAATTTCCCCTTTGTGGTCTGGGTCAATCACCCCTCCTAACACTGTTATTCCATTCTTAGCCTATTGACTCAAGGGCATCAGAAGTCCAAAATAACCAGGAGGAAGCCTTAGTTTCCAGTTCAAAGGAATAGTTGTTGTGTCTCCTGGCAGAAGCATTTCCTGCTCTGGACCCAAAACTTCTTTTTTTTAAATTATTATTATTATTTCTGCTCATACAAACTTAACAGGTACACCGGTCCCCTTCCTCCTTCTACCTCCCCCCAACCCCCTTGTTCCCCCCCATTCCCCTCTTCCCCCTCCCTCCCCATCCTCTAGTGCCTTCCCCCCAGTGGCTTCCCCCCCAATCCCCAGAGCAATCCTTTATTGTGCATAGCCAAACTCTCTTCTGGTCCCTCCTCCCATGAGGTGCAAGGACCCAGGGCATTTCCTAGAACCCTTTCCTGTGTTCCTCTTAAGCTTGGAAACACTACTGTGACTGTCATCCCTAGCCTCCAAGGATCCTAGTGCCTTTATTCCATGTCAGACTTTGTGGTGTCAATAATACGTTGAACATAGTGCAGTGGACCCAAAACTTCTAACCCAGTAGAATGCAGATTCATGGGAACAGGAAGCAAAAATTTTCCTAATGGGTCACTAGGAGTGATAGTAAGAGGAGCTATTCCTGCTTCCAACCCTTGAATCCTGGACCCGTGATTCCTGGCTATAGGAGACACAGTACCATATATTGGCTGTTTTAAGGCATATACTGCCTTCTAGAGAATTCTGCACCATCCCTCCAGACTATTACCACCTATTGACGACTGTAATTGTGCCTTTAAAAGGCCATTCCACCGTTCTATCAAGCCAGCTGCTTCAGGATGGTGGTGAACATGGTAAGACCATGAATCCATGGTCATGAGCTCACTGGTTGTACTTCTTTGGCTGTGAAATAAGTTCCCTGGTCAGAAGCAATGCTGTGTGGAATTCCATGATGGTGGAAAGACATTCTGTAAGTCCCTGGATGGTAGTCTTGGCAGAAGCATGACATGCAGGAAAGGGTAAATCCATAGCCAAAATAAGCATCATCCCGGTAAAAACAAAGTGCTGCCCTTCCATCTTGGAAGTGGTCCATGTGGTGGAACTGCCACCATGTGCTGGTTGGTCACCCTGAGATGGCTCCATATTGGGGACTCAACGTCGGTCTCTGTTGCTGGCAGATTTGGCACTCAGCAGCAGCTGTAGCCATGCTAGCCTTGTGTGAGTGGAAGTCCATGTTGTTTAGCCCATGCATAATCTCCATCTCTGCCACCATGTCCACTTGTTCATGGGCCCAATGGGCAATGACAAGAATGGCTGAGAAAGAGGCTGACTGTCCACAGAACGGGTCATCTTATCCACCTGATTATTGAATGTTTGTTCTGCTGCCGATGTCCTCTTTAGATGAGCATTTACTGAGACACAAATATCTTTCTGTCCTTTGCCCATTGGGAGATCTATCCCACATGCTTCTTCCCCAGAAGTCTTTCTGACTAATTATCCAATTATGTTCTTTCCAAGCCCCTGATCATCCTGCTAACCATTGGATAGCCCCATGAATCAGTATACGTCACACACCTGACCATTTTTCCATTCAAGGCAAAGTATAACAACCATGTGCACTGCCCGAAAGTTCTGGCCCATTGCGAAGATTTCCCTTCTCCAGTGTCCTTTAGGGTTTTTGCAGAAAGGGGTTTGCAGCGCTGGCAGCTTTCCACTTCTGTGGTCACCTGAATAGTGAGCAGAACCATTAGTGAACCAGGCCTATCTTCTCTTCTTCAGTCAACTGATCATAGGGCACACCCCAGGAAGCCATAATGCATGCTTGGGAACGTCATTGCAACAGGTTGAGGAACCATAGGCATTTGGGAAACTTCTTCATGCAGCTTACTTTTGCCTTCAGGACCCGCTTGGGCCCCTGTCCATTTGTACCACTTCCCTTTGATAATAGATTGCTGCTGTGTTTGTTCAACTTTATGGCTTGCTGGTCAGATAAACACCAACTCATGATAGGTAACTCAGGTCACATGGTAACTTGGTGACCCATTGTCAGGCGTTCAGTTTGCACTAAGGCCCAATAACAAGCCAAGAGTTGTTTCTCAAAGGAGAGTAATTGTCTGCGGATGATGGGCAGGACCTTGGTCCAAAATCCCAAGGGTCTCCTCTGTGATTCACCTATTGGGAGCCTGCCAGAGACGCCAAACAGATCTCTATCTGCGACAGATACTTCCAATACTATTGGGTTTGCTGATCATATGGTCCAAGTGGCAAGGCAGAATGTAACAGCTTGGAACCTGCTGGAGCTTTCTCTTGTTCTGGGCCCCACTCAAACTGGCAGCTTTCAGTTATTTGGTATATGGGCCTAAGTAACACACCCAAGTGAGGAAGTGTGCTCCTCCAAATCCAAACAAGGCCCACCAATGCTGTGCTTCTTTCTTAGTGGTGGGGGCCAGGTGCAACATTTATCCTTTACCCCTGAGGGATATCTCTACATGCCCCATACCACTGAACTCCAAAATTTACTGAAGTGGAAAGTCCTTGGATTTTGGTTGGATTTATTTCTCATCCTCTGTTCACATATGCCTTACCAACAAAATACAAAATGCTTGCTCTCACTTCCTGCTCACTTGATCAATCAGCAATAAAACCATCTATATAATGGACTAGTGTGATACCTTGTGGAAGTGACATGATCGATCCTCTGCAACCAAGTTATGCATAGGGGCTGGAGAGAATTAATACCCTTGAGGTAACACTGTGATGTATTATGCTGGCCTTGCAAACTGAAAGCAAATTGTTTCCGATGACCTTTATGAAATAGGTAATGGAGAATAGAGCATTTGCAAGATCAATGACTGCATACCAAGTACCAGGAGATGTGTTGATCTGCTCAAGCAGACAAAACAACATCTGATACAGCAGCGGCAACTGGGATCACAATTGATTAAGTTTGTGGGATATCACTTCATTTCTCACATGATCCATCTTCTTCTGCACAAGTCAGATGGGAGAGTTTAAAGGAGAGTTGGTCAGACACCACACCCCTACATCCTTCAAGTCCTTTATGGTGGCCACTAATTTCTGTAATTCTCCAAGGATATGATGATAGTTTCCTCCGATTCACTATTTTCCTTGGTAGAGGCAATTCTAAAAGTCCTTTCCATTTGGCCTTTCCAAACATAATGTCTCTTACTCCACATTTCAAGGAAGCCCCCCCACCAATGTGAGGGTTTTCTGGTCTGCAACTTCTAAGTATAGCTATTCCAATTACACATTCTTGCACTGGGAAATAAGCATGGATTAGTTCGGGACCTACTGACCTATTGTATTTCGAACATTAGCCAAAACCCCATCATCACCCTGACCTCCAATGCACTACTTTAACTGAGGCTCACAAGCTAATTTACAGGTCTCCTGGAATCAATGTCAACTTCAGACCCGTATTTAGGCAACCCCGAAGTCTGATATTTCCTTTCCCCCAATGCACGTTCTCTAGTGAGAGGACTTAGGTTCCTTTGTGAAGGATCAGTGAGAAAGACTAATATTAAGCTTTTTGCTTTGGTGCCAATGTCCTTCCTTAAAGGCCCTGGCCCTCCCCTTCCTTCAAGGGATTCTGGATCTGTAAACTGGCTCAAGTCTTAAAATTGGTTGACAGGCCGTGATGCTCTGCTACTATTGAGTAAAGGCAAGCTTTTCCTTCATTCTGTTAAAAAAATTTTTTCTGCTTGTACAGATCAAATACGAAACTTTTTTAGGCTTCTTATCTTATTTACTTTTGGGACACCATGGTTAATTAGCCAATTGCCGAGGTCTAAGCGAGTGAGACCCTCATAAGTACTTTTGGTCTATACTGCACTTAATGGTTATTACGCTTAACTTTTCCATTGGCGATTCAATGCTGCCACTTGGCCCCTACTACTGCTCAATCCACCTAGGATCCTTGAATTTAAGAAGTCTTCCTACTGGGTGGCAGCATCTCCATTGTTAGGTCTGTAACAAGGAGAAGAGCAATGATGGACCCTCATATTGGTGCTGCCCCTCTCACCACTTTATTACGTACATTTCTGGTAAAAGGCATGTATCTGGATTCACCATTTGATACTTGGATTTTAAAGACATATCCATCAAGCATACCAATTTCCTTTTCCTGATCTCTTTATCCCATATCTACATTAAACAGGAATGTCTGGAATCTCCATTCCTTTTCAGATGGCCCAAACTTATAAACCCACTTGAATACTCTTGCCCATTTTTTAAACTCTAGAGTAGCAGTGTCAAACCTAGAATCTCTAATCAATGGGCCGCATTTTTGTGAACTCGCTTTTATCCAGTTTTATGGCTCCTTCCAACAATATCCCCCGACAGTCTTACAATCCATTCCCAGGGGTATTCCTGGACTGCTCTTAAACGTATTAGAAAAGTCATTGAGTTCTTTTAGTGGTATAGTGCACCTCTCATGGACCACACTTTTCTATTTCAACTTAC
Organism: Typhlomys cinereus; assembly: GCA_023101885.1. Lineage (NCBI taxonomy): Eukaryota > Metazoa > Chordata > Mammalia > Rodentia > Platacanthomyidae > Typhlomys > Typhlomys cinereus. Next base: position 2,226,017 of record JALPQD010000216.1, read on the forward strand.
GGAGCCTGTTTAGTCTTAAGCCTCGTTATAGCCTGGAGCAATCCACAGGTGGGCATGTCTAACCAGCTTTTCCTTGAGGCAAAGTCTTTGCTCTTTTTTTTCAGACAAATCCATGAGTAATTCCCTCATGCAAAGATGGTCGATAAGCAAGTCTTTAGAGGGTGGGGTAGGGATTCATTCTCTGCTAAGTGTGGGGAACCATTACCTCAGGCATAATAAATGCACTAAAGAATTTGAGGGTTTCAATTCCTCGTCCTCATCATCAGTTTAGGTTTTCCCACACATCAGCCCACTTTTCGGATCCCCCTTTGCCACTCAGTTCTTTTACTTTAACTGCTGACACCAAAACCGCCACCTTTGTAGAGCTGGGAATTTATGTTGTAAACTAACATATGTATCGACATATTTATTTAATAACTCAGCCACTCTATTAATCAAGTTTGGGTTTGATTTTCAGCACTTTGAGCCCTATTGCTACTAGGAGAGGATTCTCTTCTAGGGCCACTTCGAAACTTCTAAGTTGTTTATGTGCTTTCTGAGTTGGATATTTTTCTCTCGTGAGATCTTTCCTTTTCCATTTGTATTTTAAATGAGAAAATGCTAGAAACAACCATCCAAGCAAATCATGGTTTTTCCTTATTCTTACTCTTTTATGTAAAGTGTTTCATATACGGAATCACTGAGCTTCTCTCAATCCTAGCAAGAGGGGCATCAGACCTGTCCCACACACCTACTTTTACCAGTTCTAGAACAGGTTCCTCCAACGTCCCCCAGTGTGGGGTTCCTCCAAATGCCACTAGTGGAGTCTTTAGTCACAGGCGGTTCCACTGGGTCAAAAAGCACCTCCCGATATCACAAGCTTTCCAGCAAAATCATTTCTTCAAATTCTGTTTTCTTCTCTAGAACCACTTCTGGGTACCAATTTCTTGTATTAGTTAGGTTCTCTAGAGTCACGGAATTCACATAATATATCTAATATCTATATAATATCTATAGCTAAGATATATATATATATATGAAATTTAATTGAGTTGGCGTACAGATATATGGCCGATGTAAGTCCCGCAAGCTGTCAGTATAACCGAATTAGTCCCCAGATGGCTGGCAGTAGCGAGGGATTCCAACGATGGGCCTGCCATAGCTCGCTGCTCAGTTCAGTAGTCAAGTGGAGTGTCTGACTGACTGTTGATATCTCCTAGATTCTTTAAGGCTAGTCAAGGCTAGAAGGTTTTGAAGAACCTAGACAGCTCAAAAGGAAGAACGATTCCTAGCACAGCTGCAAGAAGGCAATCTGTTCTCCTTGGTGGCTCCTTTTTTACCTGATGCAGTATTGGGACAATCCTTTGATTGCTTTGGAGGTTCTGATTAGGATCAGGGGCATGTCATATCCTTTTCAATAGTTTCAGTTGATCCTTTCCAGAGGTGGTCTCAGCCCAACTTGTTCATACTGGATGTGTCAAGTATGATATCCAGGCTTAACTATCACAGTA
>JALPQD010000216.1:2227516-2270743 GCA_023101885.1 Typhlomys cinereus
AACCAGCTCTCTGTGATTTATCCAGGGCCTAATCCCACCCACCGTGGGCTGGGTCTTCCCCAGCAGCCAGACAATCTCCTTCAGGTTTGCTCTGGGCTTAACTCAACCATCAACTCTCTACACCTGTGCCCAGAGCTCAAACCCTCAAGAGTCAAGTTGACACCTGTGCTTAACTATGACAATAAGAAACATGTACAGCCTTCTCATTGATGAGCACAAGTTCATCCAGATACAAAAGTAGATTCAAAAAATCTCTTCTAGGTATATTTTGGATATATTAAAGAAAGGTAACGTTTGTTGAATGTATTCAAATGTGTAAAGATAATATATCATAGGAGCAAATGCAATGATATAATTCCCTCAATGGATGCAGTATTAGTTAGGGTTCTCTAGAGCACAGAATTCACAGAATGAATATATATATATATATATACTATATATATATATATATATATGAAATTTATTGAGTTGGCTTACAGATATGGTCAAGGTAGTCCAGCGAAGGCTGCCAGTAGCCAAGGTAGTCCAACGATGGCTGCCAGTAGCTGAGATAGCTTCAACGATGGCTGCCAATAGCTAGCTGCTCAGTTCAGTAGACAAGTAGATGATGGCTGAAGGCTGGAGAACTCCTAGAATGTTAGTCTAGTGGAAGACTAGAAGGGTGAAGAAACCAAGCGGCCAGAAGGAAGAGCAATTCCTAGCACAGCTGCAAGAAGGCGATCTGTTCTCCTTGGTGGCTCTTTTTTATATGATGCGGTACTGGGAGGATTCTATGAGAGCGTTGGACTTTCTGATAGGATCTGGGGCAGGTATAATCCTTTCAAGTTGTCTTAGTTGTTCCTTTCCAGAAGTGGTCTCAGCCCAGCTTAGTTAATAATGGGTGTGTCAAGTTGACACCCAGGCTTAACTATCACAGATGCAGAGGAAACATTTGAATTAACTCAGCATCCTTTATTATGAAATCCCTGAAGAAAATTCTGATGGAACTTGAATATAACAACTTAGAAAAGCTTTATGCAATAATTCTACAACCAGGACCTTTGGAAAGGTTGAAAAATTTCGAGGATTCTACTTCCATCCAAAACTACTGCAGACTATCAATTCTAACAACTGCTGACTAATTTAATTGAGGTCCTATATAGCAATAAGAGAAAAGAGTAATACAAGAAGAAAAGGTATCCCCATCAGCAGAAATCAAGGAAACATCTGGCATCAAAAAATGGATACAGTGGAGTGGCAACTTACAAAATGTTTGTTCAGATTCAGCAGCTTTCCTATGAGCTTGGCATAAAGAAAAACATTCCACTTACAAAGCTCAAAACTATTTTGGAAAGGTTGGAAGGAACCAAACTATGAAAAAAAAAAAAAAACAGAAATCTGAGAATATATTCTCCATAAAATGTCTTAGAAAAATAACTGTTTGGAAAATACCAAAAATCTAGTGAATGTTTCAGTAGAGAGGCTATACCACCTACTGTGAGGAGAATCACACAAAAACTAGAGCAGAAATATATTTTGTTGATTCACTTTAGATTAAAGTTAACAATTGTGACGTGAGCCTTCAGGAATATCTAAGAATACTTTCAGCAATGAAGATAAGATTTTAAAGAATGCACAGAGGATTATATATAAGAGAGGGGCCCAGACAATAGTATTTGTGACTGTTCCCATTGCAGGTACATAAGTTAGAGAGAGATTTGGTGGCAATTTGTCAGCGGCAAGAACTAATTGTGTCCTCTCCAGTTTTCTACATGGACTTTCATGGTAACTCTTCTGGAATCCTGATGTTGCTATATGAAACCCGGCCATCAGAATGCACTGATCTTGAGAGCAAGGGAAAAGGAAAAACACACTGTGCAGCTATATTGTTCAGTGAAAGACAACCCTGACTGTCCTTTTGAAGATCCAGTTTAACCTATAACAGCCTCCCGTCCCATGTGATTGTGCACAGTGCTAAGTTCTGAGAATGTACTTGCATGCAATTTAAAAATTTATTCTGAAGATTTCCTTACTGATTAACCATCCATCAGAAATGAAGGTGAAAGAGTTAATTAGGGATTCTACTCTGCTTTGGAGGAGTAGGTGTAAGGATCTGTTATCTCCACCTAGGTTTCCTTCAATACACATTCTATCAAATAATGATAGTAAAAGTTGTAGCAACAAGTTCTTGGAGGTAAACATCCTTCATAATCCACACTTTTCTCATCATGGGAAGAAAACATGTATGTTCCCTAATTATTTGGATGAGACACTTCTTGGGACATCCATGAGCACAATAACAAGCTGAGTAATATCTGCTTTTTCAAGGTATATTACTGGGACCGGACTGTATTAGTCATGAGTATTTTCCTATTAATCACCTTAACCTACAGAGAAGCCTTTCCTGAGGCCATATCATGTCCTTTAGTGTATTCTGATTTTTGCTTTTAAGAAGAAAGCTTACAGACAAGTTCCATGTCAATTTTCTCTGTTGCCTGCCAAAATTATCTAAAGATGAAAAGCTTCGTGTTTCACATAGTTTCTTTAATTAAAGATATTGGTGGGTTATATCATTAAATAGAGCCAATTGCAAGGTGATCTAAATGAAAATGCTATCTTGAATGATAACTTGAAAAGACCAATAGGTTTAAATGTCAGTAAAAGTACAGTGACATACAAGGGTGTGACCAAATTGATCATACTGTTAAACTAATGAGATCTTTCTATGAATGGATTCAGTCATTAATTTATATTGGAGTTATGAATTATAATGGAGTTATGAATCTTTGGTCTTAAAAGATTGTTTTTAAATAAGGGTGTACAAAAGTGTTGCCTAAATGGCATTTCTTTTTTTAATTTATTTATTTTTCCATTCATACAAACTTGATAGATAACCTATTCCCCTCCCTTCCTCCCTCCACCCATCTCTGGATCCTCTTGCTCCCTCTCCCTTTTCCCTTTCCTTCCCCCCTTCCTTTCTCCCACTGTCCCCCCCATCCCTAGAGCATCTTTTAGTGTGCATGTCAAACTTCCCTCTGGGTCCTCCTCTCTGATGAGGTATAAGGACTCAATAGCATTGCCTGGAGACCTTCTTGTTGTATGGAAACACTATTCTGGCTGTTAATCCCTTGCCTCTAAGGATCCTAGTGCCTGTTATCCATGCTAGACTTTGGGGGGTTCAATGATATGTTGGTAATTGCGCAGGTCATGCAAAGTCCTGTTATGATTACTTCAGCCCTAACTTGTGTGGAGTATCTTGCATATCGTAACTCCTCCCCATCTTTAGGCTCTTTCAATCTTACTGCCCTCTCTTCTGCAAATTTCCCTGAGCTTTAGGATGGGGAGAGATTAGTCTGGCCTGGTTCCAGGTGGTTGATGTAAAGTCTCTGATTTTCTGAATTATGGTTTGTTGATTTTTTTTCAGTTTTGCTGTTCCTGCACCTCTCTTGGCTCCATCCTGATGGGTATTGAATGTCACCCCCTGGCCAGAGATAAGAGGCTGTTAAAATAGAGATTCAAAGATAGATGGAATAAGAGTAGGAGACCACAGTGAGTGGTGGTGGGGGGTCAGTCTCCCATTTGCAAAATGGTTACCTCCTATCTGCCTGACTGTATGCCCTCCCTTTCTGGTGAGATCATATCCCATCAGTTGCAAGTGACCAGGAAGGAAAGTGTTTGAGCTTAACCAAATTTATCTCATTACTTAACTGCACTCTTTTGATGGTGGCCTATTTTCTCCACTGCAGCATGATCCCCTCTCTCCCCATTGCTGGCGGGTCTCTCCTTCCCCTTCCCTCCCATCTATAATCTTTGCAATTACTGTAGGTATTACAGAGATCCATCTTTGAGTATGCTCTAAGTGGATTTTATACTAAGATCCACCTATTAGGGAGTACATATGGTGCTTAATTTTCTGTCTGGGATACTTCACTCAATATAATTTTTTGTAATTCCATACATTTCCCCACAAATTTCATTAATTCATCTTTTTTATGGATAAGTAGTATTCCATTGTATAAATGTACCACATTTTCCTCATCTACTCGTCAACTGTTGGACGTTTGGGTTGATTCCATGACTTTGCTATCATAAACAGTGCTGCTATGAACATGGTCATGCTTGTGCTGAGCATGAATTTTTGCTGAATGGGGGATTATTCCCAAAATTTAACTTTTTAAAGATTCGCCAGACGGCTCCTCAGAGTGGTTGTATAAGCCTGCATTCTCACCAGCTATGTCGGAGAGTTCCCTTCTCTCCACACCCTCTCCAGCATTTGGTGTTGTTTGTATTGTGGATTTTTGCCATCCTGACCAGGGTGAGATGATATCTCAGGGAAGTTTTGATTTGCATTTCCCTGATGGCTAAAGGTTGCATAGCATTTTTTAAGATGTTTGTTAGACATTTCAATTTCATCCCTGGTAAAGTTTCTTTTAACTTCCAAGGCCATTTTTTTAATACATTTTTTATTATTTCCGCTCATACAAACTTAATAGGTAGACCAGTTCCCTCCCTCCCTCCTCCTCCCCCCGAACCCCTGCTCCCCCTCCCTCCCTCCCCATCCCCAGTGTCCCCCCCAATTCCCAGAGAGTCCTTTATTGTGTATGCCTAACTTTCCTCTTGGTCCTCCTCCTGATGACGTATAAGGACCCAGTGGCATTTCCCGGAACCTTTCTCATGTTCCCCTTAAGCATAGGAACACTACTGTGGCTGTCAATCCCTTGCCTCCAAGGATCTTGGTGCCTTTAGCTGATGCTAGATTTTGTGAGGTCAATAGTGTGTTGGACATTGCGCAGGGCATGCAAAGTCCTATTATGATTACTTCAGCCCTAACTAGTGTGGAGAATCTTGCAAATCATTGCTCCTCCCATCCTTTTGCTCTTACAATCTTACCGCCCCCTCTTTCCCAAATGTCCCTGAGCTTCAGGATGGGGGGAGATTAGCCAAGGCCCATTTTTTAATTAGGCCACTAAGTGTCATTTCTTGATTGACAAATATATTTATTATTTTGTTCCTTGAATTAGTCTATATTTGTGTTCATGTGTATGTGTATGTCCTTGTGTGTGTGCTGTTTTGCTTGTGTATATGTATCAGAGAGGTGTGCATGCTTCCCAGTTGATGACCAAATGTGACTTTACATATCATCCTTGAGTGCTCTTAACTCCTTTCTTTCCTCAGGGTTTTCCAGAATTCTCCCACCAGGAGGAGAAGTGTAGGTCACCAATGTTTCTGCATGAAATTTTCATGTGTGACCTGGATACAAATATGGGACCTTCTCCTTACATAGATAATCTTAGACCCTTAGTTATCTCCCCAGCCGTTTTTTATGAAATATTCAATTACAAGAAAATCTGGAAATTTCTGCATTTCTTTATCTCATTAAGAAAGTACTGCCTTGATTCATGGGCAGAACATATTTAAATAACAATCTTTGATTTCTGAAGCACATTATTTCTCATTTATTGTTTTTGTGCCTTTGTAATGCCATATAGAAAAATACACAGTTTTGATTGATATTAGGGAATAATCACCGAGTGGACAATCTTTTGCAAACGTGGGTTGTCAACATTAATTTACTTGTAACCTACCTAAGAAGCAGTGAAGAGAACTAAAAAAGGAATGGCAATTTTAATCAGTTTTCTTATCTATTCTCAAGCCCTATGGGTATAGTTACGTATTTTCAATTTCCCTTCTTTTTTTTCTGTCTTCTCTGTAGCTGTGAGCCTAGAATAATTGGCAAGCTGTATGTTGGGAGTCTGTTAAACAATTGGTAGAGAGATCTTTGAGTGAAGGAGGAAAACCTGGCCTGTGAGTCTACTGTCAGTTTACAAAATCAGACTTCAGCAGGCTTCTTTAACTTCCTTAACATGTAAACATAAAATTCATTTACATGTACATTAAGTTGTTTCTAGATGTGAAATTCTAAAATATCTATTTTATTGAATTTACAAGGGTGAACAAAATTGAAGTCAGATAACTGCTTCATCCTCACTGAATCAAATTTTATCTGCATTAAAGGCACCTCAATAAGCCTCACACAGGATGCTGCTGAAGTGGAGAGTAGGAGACTTGAGATGAAAAATGGTGGTAGAGTCTATGTAAACCTATTTATAATCTTCTCAGTTTGTGATTTCCAAATAGATTCATTAGCTTTAGAATCCAAGAATACATATAAATATTCTTCCTACGGTCTTCACAAGGTTTGAAACACCTTTTCCACTTCCTGTTCTTCAGTATGCTGACTGCTTGATGAGCTGTTTCCCTAAAATTCTTTGGGAAGAAAAGATTCTATACATTGGAAGAGACTATACCTAGAGCTATGGGCATGCATGTCAGGCTAGTTGGTACATATAAGATGAATGAGAGTTATGTATGTTTCTATCTCTATTACCCTAAGAATTGGGGGAGTTTTCAATCGTGAACTCAGCATAGGAATCCTAAGCATTGAATACCATTATGAATAAATATTAGCAAAATTTGTTCAACTTCATTTCCCAGTCTTCCTCTCAGCACCTCAGTCCAGGCTCTCTTTTTGCTCAGAATCATCCATAAACTATAGCCTTCCTGATTCCTTAATGTCATCAACTTCACTTCAAGCATCCCATGGTGAATATTTTCTGGTAATATTGTACTTAGGAAGGCACTCAACTTGCCTCATTTACTTGGGTCTTTTGCACCTGAATGACAGTTTCCCTAATCAGAGTCACAAAGTCCTTTAATGTCATCAACTTCACTGCAAGCATCCCATGGTGAAGATTTTCTGGTAAATGTACTTAGGAAGGCACTCAACTGCCTCATTTACTTGGGTTTTTGCACCTGAATGACGGTTTCCCTAATCAGAGTCACAAAGGGGTAATTTCCCATGTCTCTCACTAGAAGCATATTGCTAATTTTACTTGTGATTTCTCTCTCTGAGTTTTGGTTAAGATTTTTAACCTCTTGATAGTGTCATCAGTCTTCTGGACAGATATTGGACTCTCCTTTCTATGAAAGTCTATGCAAAGTGAGTAATCTAGTCAACAATGGGAAATCATAGCTGTAGTATTGGAAATTGTCTTCTCAGTAGACTGTGTAGAAGGATCATAAAGATAATAGTAGTCTAGGAGCTTATAGTTCTATTGGCCAGAAAGCAGCAAGGATGAAAGTTCTGTGTCCTGCTGCTTTTCATGAATCTGTATCTCTTTGAGTTTCACAATGTTATTGAAAAATGTATTTAGAGATGTTAGGATTAGCCTGGTTAGATATTCAGAAGATGGATGAACTGTACTTGTTAATCTTAACTGACATTGCAGGAAATATCATCTTGAACTTAGAGATATTGCAACTTTGCACAAGATTCTGGTAACATATGTCTTCTGCCAGGCTGATGTCACTGGCCAGATCTTCCTTTAGCTGTTCAGGGTGCACCACCTCTAGAATGACAGCCTCATGGTCATGGACACTTTTTTCTGTGTCCAGGCAACAAAAGAAGAGGTCAAAGCTTCACCACCATGCACCAGGAAGGAATATTGTTGCCTTCTGTTCTCTCACAGACCATGATTTAGGAAAATTGGAGTTCTTTCTCCTTTCTGGTATCTTCTGTAATTCATTATTTTCAGTGTTAATTGTTTCAATATATACATACCTCCCATTTTTATTAAATTCAAATCAAAAAATTTCATTTAAGTTAGATTTCTGGCAAAGGGACATTTATCACGTTGTATTTTCATGGTTAGCATACATACATGCTGAATTTTCAAAATTAGTTTTTTTTTCTCTTGGCACTGTACAAAACCCCTTAGTAATTCCAACACTTACCTCATCAATCTTTAAGTTCTTTCAGGGACAGAAACTTCTCATTTGCCAAGTGGGATAGGAGTATTTCTTTCTTTCTTTTTTATCAATTTTATCTCCTTCCCTTACTTTCACTGTAGTTGAATTTAAAATATGGGATTAAGTGACAGTGTTCAGAGTGGACTGCCTTCTCTCCTTGCCAAACCAAGTGTCCTACTTGACCTGATTTGTTGCTGAGGCTAGCTTTCAATTAATATTGAAAAAAATTTCCATCATCTTTTGAGGAATATGTCCCTATTGCTTGACCTGATTTCTGTTCATAAGTAGGAGAAGATCTCTCCAAACCTTTTAACCTCTATTGTTTATTACAAAAGAAATCTGCCTTTAGTTTTTAGGAAATTTTAATTACTTAAAGTTGATCTTTTTATCTTAAAACTCACAAATGCTACCCTTTCCCATTAATGAGTTATTTTATATTTTTTTGCCTTGGCTTTTTTCACTATACATTACATCTGCTGGGATATGCTGATGATACATTGATCTAAGCTATTTACCTTTGATATGGAATTTTTCTTTTATCACCATTTGATTTACATGAAGTGTTTTGTGTCTGTGATGATCTTTCTCATATCTTCCAAGAGTGTGCACATTTGTCTTCACCATGGGATCAAAAAATTGTATTATCTCTTCATATTTTTTCTTCCTTTTTCATCCTTTGTGTAAACCAGGTTATTTCAGCAATCCTGTTTTCTGCTCAGAGCATTCTATTACCATTGCTTTATTTATTTTTTGTGAAGCATTATTTTTGGTTTTTTTATTATGTGAACTTTGGATTTAAGATTAAGTTGAACTTTGGCAGGCGATTTTTTTTCAATTCTATTTTGCTTTTATTAATTGGCCCTATCATCTACCGTAGGTATCTATTGTTTCTCTATACATATTTGCTAAAGTCCCATGGTTGTAATGTTACTACGAGAAAAATCACTTGTTACTCTCATAAATTTGAAAAATGTGCCTTCTGGGTATTTCTTCTCTCTTCTTCTATCTTTCTATCCTTATTGTATTTTCCCTTCATTTATTTTTGTTTTCTTACTCTCTAATTTTCCCTTCTGTATTCTTAATTTTTTCATTTCTTGTCTTTTTCTGACAGACTTCTAAATGCTTCCTGACTTGCCTGTTTTAGCTATCTATTCACATTGGAAAACAAGTAATGTAATTAATGTAAAATAGAGTAAAGTGATATAAAAAATGGTCCCCCTACCTTTTCAAAATGGTTTCACTAGTCTTTGTAATTAGGCACCAAAACCTGGGCTTCAATATCTACCAATCTCATACAAATAAACATGTTGTACATATTTCATTAATCCTTAACAACTCATTCAATAGTCAGAAATGAGAAGGTGTGAACCAGCAAGCAATTTATAAAACTAAAAAACCTAAGACTGTCACCATTTTAACACAGGTCGATCTTCTCAGCTCCTTGCATTCTGAAATGATTAAAAACCCAACAGAATGTGTTGGCACACAAGATACAATACAGTCATCTCAAGTAGCAAAGCCCAACTTCTAAAAATGTCCAAGTCTACCATTTCCCATTAAACAAATATTCCAGTCATCCATGTAAACCTATTCTCTCTTCTGAAAGCTTTTGGAAAATTAATGTAAACTTCAGCTAATAGTCCTCTAAACCAATATTAAAACTATCATGTGATGTAAATCTATTAACTCTATCACCAACAACCACTGCTATTTTGAAGCACTCATAGAAAAGTGCATACAATTTATGCAGAAGAATATTAACCAATCATGCACTGAAATTTTCAAAGCTCTGTCCCTTCCCCTCACTAGGACATGGTGCCTAAACTGTCTACATGGCACTTACAAGCATCACAAGCACCCAGAAAAGATACTAAACACCAGAAACAGGTTATAAACATCTCACAAAAAGTCTAGAAGCTAGAACACACACCCAGGAATAATGCATATTGCAGTAAATGCAGACACCATCATAATTAAGAAATCAGTCAGAAACCACTGAATAATTAAGAAAATGTTTTTCAAAGTGTGATTGTTTCACATTGAGGCATAGCAGAACAACTGTGAAATAGAACAATACCTTCCTAAACAAATATGCTCAAGAACATCTCATACCAACATTCACCCTAACTTTAAAACCAAGGTTTACATGTTAAAGCTAAAAATGCCTCACAAGAAAAATTGAAGAAAAAGGGTGGTAAAATACTCAGAAAGGAGACAAGATTGCTGAGAAAACTTGGTTCAATGAAAAGAGAAATAAAAGGTTGAAAAACTATAAGAAGGTCACTTCTGCACTGGACTCTACCATGGTATATCCCTACTTCTCAGATTTGGCTCCTAGACCATGCCCAGATCCAAGGTCATCGTATACCCCTAGTAGCCACCCTGCCCTTCTGGTCCTGGGCAAGGCCCTAGGAAATTCCTAAGCCAAGGTCAACTGCACATACCAGGCTTCCTCTGAAAACCACCGGGGTAGATTTCCAACCCCTAGGTAGGCCTCAATCCATGACCCAGGCTGCATGTCATTTAAGAATTCCACTCTCTATTCTTCTTTTTCGCCCTGGACACCAGACCAAATCAGTCTCCCTGTTAATCAAGAGGGTCCAGAGGAAACCCAAGCAAATGGATAGGAAACCAACAACATCCATCTGAGGTCTCTAAAGTCATTCACTTATACAGGAGAGAATATTCACATCCAGACCCTTTCACCATTTACCCTCTCATTTATAATCACTGCAGAGTAAAATTTCCATATAGCCACCCAAAACCCTAAATCCAGGGAATATGCTATGACAAAACAGTACCAATAAAGTAAACCTACAAAGTGGACTACCAGATTATTCGGGCTATGAAACCCACTTTAGTTGATCTTGTAACAGTCCAATAGTCTCAACTAGGAAATAACACCAATACAGACTAGCATACCCCATTCCAAAAATACAAGTAACAACTGCTCAAGTGCATTAATACGGTATAATTCAATTCAGCCAAAAACACACAAAACAAAAGAAGGACATAAGAGGTAAAGAAAAATGATCAGGTAACAGTGCAAATCCATAACAAACAAATACCAATACAGCAAATGGTCTACCAAAAGAATCAACCCATAATGATGGATACAACCAGAACAAACTCACAGAAAATAGCCAAGAAAGTCATACACAAGATAATAATTTTAAAGCCTGATGATTACATGATCAAAATAATCAAGCAGTTGTTAAACCCAAAAAAACTTGAGAGGATATTCAAGAATTATGTGATACCTTGAATAAGCCCAACATGCAGGCATATGAATTTCCAAAATAGGAACCCCAAAATACCATACCTGAGGAAATATTTTCAATTATTATAAAGGAAAACTTCCCACATCTAAAGAAAGAGAGGCCATCCAAATACAGAGGCATTCCACAATCCAAACAGATATGACCAAAATAGAAATTTGCCACAGCAAATATAGTCAAAACAATACACATATAGGACAAACAGAATGTGCTGAGAAATTCAAGAGAAAAAACTCACTTTCTAATGTAAACCTGTTAAATCAACAAATGATTTTTCAATGAAACAGTAAAATGAAGATCTTAGAAGACCTACTTAAAATACTGAAGGAGCACAAATGCAACCCCAGCAAAATATCAGTCATTGTGGAGGGTGAAAGAAAAATTTGACATATAAAGATAATTGAAGTCTTATATGACCACCAAGCAGAGCTTTCAAAAATGCTGGAAAAATATTCAAGCTTACAGACAAAAAACAACAAATTAGAGGGAAGGGGAAGTATACACCACTATAACCTTCAAGCTAAATAATATAGTTAGAAAACCACAAATAAAAAATGACTGATTTAAAAGTAATTTCTCCATTACATTACATGTCAAGGAATTAACTCACCTATCAAAAGACACGTCACAAACACATCCATCTGCTAGCTTAAGGAAACATCTCACCACAAAAGACAAAAGTCAAAAATTCTTCAAATAGTGGAACCAGGAAACAAGCACGGTTAGCAATAATCCTATCTGACAATGAGGCTTCAAACCAAAGAAAATCATAAGAAGATTCTACATTTTTGCCACAAGAACAATTTACCAAGAGGACTTCACAATATTGAACACATATACACATAAAATAGGCTCCTTCACATTCAAAAGCAATCACTACAACCTCTAAATCAAGAAATCAATCCCAAATAGACAGTACTTTGAAATTTCAAAACACCTCACTGAATATGTGAAAGATCAACAGGTCATAAACTCAACAGAGACACATTGGAACTATATGAACACTACATATCTCTACCAGACTTCCCATCCAGGCACGAGGAATCACATTCTTCTCAGCAGCCCACAAACTTTTTCCAAAATAGACCACTTAATTGAGCAACAAAATAAATCTCCATCTATATGAGAAAGATGAAATTGTAGCCTATACCCGTGGACCATGTTCCAAAACAACCATAATAGAAAATCATAATAACTCTGGAAACTAAACACTATTATGGTAAATGAGAAGTCAGTTCAAAAAGAAATTCAAAAGGAATTTAAAGATTTCCCAGAAGTGCATGATGATGAATATAACAATATATGAAAATCTATGGAAATAATGAAAGCTATCTTAAAAGGTAAGTTTATAGGTCTAATCCTACTTAAAACATGAAAATATCACAAGTAAATAACTTAAAAATGTAGCTTAAAGTCTTTGAGACATAAGAGCACACCAATCACAAAATCAGTAGACTTACAGGCAAGCTGACTCTGTAGTCCATGGTGTTAGAGCTTTGATCTCTTTTTTTTTGTCCATTGCCACATCAAAGCTTCACCATAGACATTACAGAGTCACTGTCACATAATAGGTACACCACTGACATCTTAGCCTCACCAGTGAGATCCTAACCTCAGTATGACAATCTTGCCACTGACATCACAGACTCACTGTGACATCACACCACACTCGCGCTCACTCCCCCTGACATTACATTCTTATCTGATTCACAGCCTCACCACTGATTCACAAGTCACTGTGACTTCTCAGTGACACTTCTGATTTACACCCTCACTGTGACATCAAATCCTCACTGAAGCTGGGCCACACCTCTGACATCATAGCCTCACTGGATGTTACAGCCTCACATTGTCATAACAGCCACATTGTGATATCACAACTTCCACATTGACTCACAGCCTCACTGTGACATTGCACCTTAATTCTGCCATCAAAGCCTACTGTTGTCACAAACTTACGTGTTGTTAGCTTTGCCACTAACACAACAGCCTCATCAGTGACATTAGAGTTTCAATGTTAACATCACAACCTACTGTGAAATCAGTCTGATATTGACATCTCTGACTCAATGTGACATCATACCTTCACCACTCACATCACAGCTCATTGGGACAACATAGCCGCATGTCACATCACAGCCTCACCTCTGTCATCAAACATACTCTCACGGTGACATCACAGCATTACCGTGGAACACAGCTTCACGTCACATTGTAGTCTCACCTCTAACATCACATCACAGCCTCACTATGTGAGACCAGAGCCTTACCACTGACATCTTTACCTCACTGTCAATCAAAGCCTCATATCTTCACCACTGACATCACAGCCCCCTATGTCATCACAGCCACACCATGACCTTACAAACTCACTGTGATGACACAGCCTTAATCATGACAGCCACACTGTGAAATCACAGCCTCCACATTGACATCACAGCCTCACTGTGACATCACAGCAACAACAGTGACAATACAGCCTCAATGGCACATTGCAACCTGACCTCAGACATAACATCACAGCCTCACTGTGAAGGCACAGCCTCACCAGTGATATCCTAACCTCACTGTAAAATCACAACATCACTACTGACATCACAGCATCACTGTGACATCATAGCATCATTAGTGACAACATAGCCTTACTCTCACATCACAACCTCACCACTGACATCACAACACAGCCTCATGGTGATGGCTCAACCTCACCACTTATATCCTAACCTGACTAAAAATCACAGCATCACCACTGAGATCAGACCCTCACTGTGTCATCACAGCCTCACTGTGACATCACGGCCACATTGTGACATTACAGCCTCAACATTGACATCACTGTGAGATCACAGCATCACCAGTGACAACACAGCCTCACTGTCACATCATAGCCTCATCTCTGACATCACAGTACAACCTGACTGTGATGCTACAGGACATCCTAAACTCACTGTGAAATCATAGCATCACCAATGATGTCAAAGCCTCACCGTCACCTCACAGAATCACCACTGACATAAGAGCTTCACTGTGTTATCCCAGTCTTACTGTGGCATCACAAAATCACTGTGACATCACTGCTGCACTTCTGACATCATAGCCTCCTGTGAGAGCATTGACTCACTGTGACATCATACCCTCACTATTACATTGCAGGCTCCACATTAACATCACTACTTCACTGTGACTTCATAGGCACACGTTTGACATCACAGCCTGGAGGATACAGCCTCAGCTCTGACTCACTGTGATGTCACAAACTCACCACTGACATAACAGGATCACTGCTGTGTTTTTCAGCCCACCTCTGATGTCACACCCTCACTGTGACATAACAGCCTCTATGTGACCTTATAAACTCACTGTGACTTCAGCCTTGCCAGTGACACAACAGCCTCACCGTCCCATCACAGCGTTGTTTCTGACATCACACCCTCACTGTGACACACAGCCTCATGGTGACTTCACAGCCTCACCACTGACATCCTAGCCTCACTGTCACATCAAAGCTTCAACACAGACATCACAGCATTACTGTTATATAATAGGCTCATTACTCAGAACATAGCCTCACCAATGAGATCACAACCTCACTATGGCATATTTTTCACCACGACATCTCAGCCTCATCATAACATCATACTCTTTACTGCTGACATCACACATTCATGGTGACAACACAGCCTCAACTCTGTTATCATAGCCTAATGTGTCATCACAACTTCACTCTGTCATCACAGCCTCACTGACATCACAGCCTCTCTGTGACATCACAGCCATAGTCTGACTTCACAACCTCATTTAGGGCACAGCCTTGCTATGATATCTCAGCCTCCACAGTAATATCATAACCACACTGTGACATCACAGCATAAACAGTGACATCACAGCCTTATTGGGATATCACAGCCTCAACTCTGACATGAAAATGATATCATAGACTCAATGTGACATCTCAGTCTCACCTGTGATATCACAGCTTCAACTCAGACACCACAGACTCACTGTGACTTCACATCTCATGGTGACATCAAGACCTTATCCCTGATAGCATAACCTCACTGTGATATCACAGCCTCAATGTGACATAACAGCCTTGCTATGGCATCAGAGCTTCACCATTGAAACCAAGCTTCACCTGTGACATCAGCCTTTCCCTTGATATTACAACCTCACTGGACTCTCAGCTCCCATAGCCTTACTATGACATCACACACTCCACAGTGACATCAGACTCACTATGACATCATACATACACCAGTGACATCACAGCCTCACTGTGCCATCACAGTCTTAACTCAGACATTATAGTTTCACTGTGACATCATAGCCTTACCACTGACATCACAGGCTCACATTTCAGCTTCACCTCTGAAGTCACACCCTCACTATGACATGACAGCCTCACTGTGACATCAGAACCTCTCTGTCATAACAAGGCGTGTTGAACCGAAGTTCTCCAGGCACCCCCCCCCGACCCCAAAGGAGACCGAGGACCGAGAGGCTGCTAAGACAATAGGCCGAGTTTATTCTGGCATTCCAGTACGCCATCTCTCCTGCAACAAGAGTAGAGCGCCCCGACTGATGTCGGGGTAGGGTTGTTAGAGGGTAGCAAAACATATTTTTTCTATAGCACGCTTTGGGACACTTTCTATAGCACATAAAGAGTTGAGTCAGCCAAGGGATGACCATCAGTTTTTTGTCGAGGTCTCGGGTCTGCACATCCGCGCAGAGCTTACTTGTTTTGTGGCAGAATAGCAATGGGCTTGGGGTGAAGCTTCGGTCCTAGTTTTATAATAAGAATACTAAGGCGTTGGTGGGATGTGTGCATAACTGCACGTAGTGGGAGCATTTCCCGGAGTTCGGTGTGGGCGAGGGGGCAATCGGGCTTAGACCAGCATATATTGAAAACATTTCTTCTCAGACCTTGAGGGGAGAGGATTTCTTGACACCAACTTTTGGGGGGGAAGTCATGGGTTGGTTTGGCATCTGGCCCCTCTCACAGGGAACCTTGAGAATGGAGATGTTTTTCCAGTCTCTACCACCTTTGTTTTCAGAACTGCTAAAACTGCTGACCCACCAAGCCACGAGACATGAGACATTTCTGCTGCTTGTGGGTCTGTCTAAACATTTTTCTATTCTTTCTCCAACATCCCCCCCTTTTTTTGGTAAAATTTAACTAACCTATAGAGGGGAGACAAGGGAAGCCGAGCCAACCGCAAGGGAAAGGGGCGTCACGCTTCTAACTGCTCCTGCTGGAAGGGTCGGGTCCGTCATGGATTGTGGTGGCTTGGTCCTTGTCTCTGTACGTGACACGAACATAGTTATAGTACGGATCTCTTTCCCCCTCTCCTCTAGCTCGTTCATTTTGCGATTGTTTGTCTTAATTTTATCATAATTTGGCACAGTATTAAGCTGGTCCTTGACAAAGGCAAGAAGCCATCTGATCAATAGCGGGTCCAAAGGTCGGAATT
This sequence comes from Typhlomys cinereus, assembly GCA_023101885.1. Taxonomy (NCBI): domain Eukaryota; kingdom Metazoa; phylum Chordata; class Mammalia; order Rodentia; family Platacanthomyidae; genus Typhlomys; species Typhlomys cinereus. Next base: position 2,244,054 of record JALPQD010000216.1, read on the forward strand.
ATTATAATATAAAAGGGGGCTGCTATCGTGAACAATTGTGTGAGCCAGGGGAGCGTGAACCATCTTCAAACCATCCTTGTGTGCCTTTTGATATTCTTTTTCTCTGTCCGCTTATTCGTTTCTGAGTTGTGGCCATGCATCACGGATTTCCCCACTATGATGCTGTAAAACAGCAGCTGCTCTTTTAGAGCTGCACAGATCCTCTCTTCTTTGTAGATATAGATAATTATCCCCATCTATTTGTCAAGCTACTTCAGCATAATGCATGTTACGATTCTTCAAGCCTGCTGTCTAGATTTTCTAAGGCTTTTTAAACTTCAAGCCATTGCATTCTAAGGCTATAAATTTATTTTTGGGCCAGTTCTTGCCCCTGCTGCCCAGTACCTCCTCCGGCTAGAACTCCTGCACCCCCCGTTTGGCCAAGGTATTACTCCACAGGTTCTTCGCCCGAACCCGAGTCCGGGTTACTTTAAACAAGTAGGCATCTTATCAGTCTGTTCTCTAAGATATATAAATTCTGGCATGCTGTTGGACATACATACACAAACATGAGACGAGGATTAAACACTAGAGTTTCTCACAGGAGTGATGGCCAGTATTGCAGGCCCCACCAGCCTGCCATTAGGGGGGCCACAAAAATGTACCCCGCGTATGCGTGCAACGCGTGTACAGTGTATGTTGCCATAGTGGCTTTATTTTGGCAGGACATTCCCGAGCATAACCCTTTCGCCCGTTCTTTTGGGGTAGCCGCTACCATCCTGAAGGTGCTCTACAAGTACTAGGTATTAATATCCTATATTAAACGCAGCAATATTTCAGTGGAAGTCTATTTTCCGCAATAAGCCCCCTTCCCGGTTCCCGCTGAGTCATTTTCCTACATTTTCTTTCTGTGGGTTTGAGAGTTTTACTCGCGCGCGGGTTCCAATGTTTATACTATTCATCACATGAGGTGGCATCTTCGGATCCCCCCTCACCAAATTTACCACGAGAACTGTGACTAACACTCCATGATTGGAGTGTGCCTATAGAAAAGGGGGGAATGTTGGACCCTGAGACCCTTGCCCTAAAATTCACAAAGCAGGCTGGTTCAGGCCCACAGTATAGCCCTTGCTTGTAGTCATTCAGGCATCCATTGTTTATAGCCATCCAAGCATCCATTGTTAGTCATTGCTTAAAACTATGTACAGCCTTGAGCCTTTTACAGGTATTTCCCCACCCCTTAAGACCTCCGGCCCTTCAGTTCTGGAAAAGCAAGTTTGCACAAAGGGGAATTCCATCAATGAAGGTCACCCAGAATGAACAGCCTGCGGTTAAGCAGGTGGACTGGAACGATCACCAAGAGCCAACTCCACCTGAGCTCTTGCCGACCAATGACTGTAAAGGTCATAGAAAATTCCTCAGTTAAGCAACCCCCCCTACCCCAAGACCCCTTAAAAACCCCTTGCCCGAGCTGCTCGGGGCCGCTTCAGTCTTTCCTGCGTGAAAGGTTGCTGGAGCCGCCCGGCGCGTCGTTAAATAAAACCTCATGCTATTGCAGCGAAAAAAAAAAAAAAAAAGAAAACCACTGAATTATTAAGAAAATGTTTTTCAAAGTATGATTGTTTCACATTGAGGCATAGCAGAACAACTGTGAAATAGAACAATACCTTCCTAAACAAATATGCTCAAGAACATCTCATACCAACATTCACCCTAACTTTAAAACCAAGGTTTACATGTTAAAGTCTAAAAAATGCCTCACAAGAAAAATTGAAGAATAAAGGTGGTAAAATACTCAGAAAGGAGACAAGATTGCTGAGAAAACTTGGTTCAATGAAAAGATGAAAAAGGTTGAAAAACTATAAGAAGGTCACTTCTGCACTGGACCTCTACCATGGTATATTCCCTACTTCTCAGATTTGGCTCCTAGACCATGCCCCAGATCCAAGGTCATCTGTATACCCCACTAGTAGCCACCCTGCCCTTCTGGTCCTGGGCAAGGCCTCTAGGCAAATTCCTAAGGCCAAGGTCAACTGCACATACCAGGCTTCCTCTGCAAACCACCGGGGTAGATTTCCAACTCCCTAGGTAGGCCTTCAATCCATGACCCAGGCTGCATGTCATTTAAGAATTCCACTCTCTATTCTTCTTTTCTGCCCTGGACACCAGACCAAATCAGTCTCCCTGTTAATCAAGGAGGGTCCAGAGGAAACCCAAGCAAATGGATAGGAAACCAACAACATCCATCTGAGGTCTTCTAAAGTGATTCACTTATACAGGAGAGAATATTCACATCCAGACCCTTTTCACCATTTATCCCTCTCATTTATTAATCACTGCAAGTTAACATTTCCATATAGCCACCCAAAACCCCATATAACTCCAGGGAATATGCTATTGACAAAACATGTCGCCAATAAAGTAAACCTACAAAGTGGACTACCAGATTATTCTGGCTATGAAACCCACTTTAGTTGATCTTGTAACAGTCCAATAGTCTCAACTAGGAAATAACACCAATATCAGACTAGCATACCCCATTCCAAACAAATACAAGTAACAACTGCTCAAGTGCATTAATACTGTATAATTCAATTCAGCCAAAAACACACAAAAACAAAAAGAAGGACATAAGAGGTAAAAGAAAAATGATCAGGTCACAGTGCAAATCCATAACAAACAAATACCAATACAGCAAATTGTCTACCAAAAGAATCAACCCCATAATGATGGATACAACCAGAACAAACTCACAGAAAATAGCCAAGAAAGTCATACACAAGATAATAATTTTCAAAGCCTGATGATTACTATGATCAAAATAATCAAGCAGTTGTTAAAGCCAAAAAATACTTGAGAGGAATATTCAAGAATTATGTGATACCTTGAATAAGCCCAACATGCAGGCATATGAAATTCCAGAATAGGAACCCCAAAATACCATACCTGAGGAAATATTTTCAAATTATTATAAAGGAAAACTTCCCACATCTAAAGAAAGAGAGGCCATCCAAATACAAGAGGCATTCCACAATCCAAACAGATATGACCAAAATAGAAATTTGCCACAGCAAATAGTAGTCAAAACAATACACATATAGGACAAACAGAATGTGCTGAGAAATTCAAGAGAAAAAACTCACTTTCTAATGTAAACCTGTTAAATCAACAAATGATTTTTCAATGAAAACAGTAAAATACAGAAGATCTTAGAGAGACCTACTTAAAATACTGAAGGAGCACAAATGCAAACCCAGCAAAAATATCAGTCATTGTGGAGGGTGAAAGAAAAATTTTGACATATAAAGATAATTGAAGTCTTATATGACCACCAAGCAAGGCTTTCAAAAAATGCTAGAAGAAATATTCAAGCTTACAGAACAAAAAACAAACATATTAAAGAGGACAGAAGGGAAGTATAACACCACTATAACCTTCAAGCTAAATAATATAGTTAGAAAACCACTAATCATAAAAAATGACTGGATTTAAAAGTAATTTCTCCATTACAACATTACATGTCAATGGAATTAACTCACCTATCAAAAGACACGTCACAAACACATCCATCTGCTAGCTTAAGGAAACATCTCACCACAAAAGACAAAAGTCAAAAATTCTTCAAAATAGTGGAACCAGGAAACAAGCACAGTTAGCAATAATCCTATCTGACAAATGAGGCTTCAAACCAAAGAAAATCATAAGAAAGATTCTACATTTTTGCCACAAGAACAATTTACCAAGAGGACTTCACAATATCGAACACATATACACATAAAATAGGCTCCTTCACATTCATAAAGCAATCACTACAACCTCTAAATCAAGAAATCAATCCCAAATAGACAGTACTTTGAAATTTCAAAACACCTCACTGAATATGTGAAAGATCAACAGGTCATAAACTCAACAGAGACACATTGGAACTATATGAAACACTTACATATCTCTACCAGACTTCCCATCCAGGCACTGAGGAATACACATTCTTCTCAGCAGCCCACAGAACTTTTTCCAAAATAGACCACTTATTGAGCAACAAAATAAATCTCCATCTATATGAGAAAGATGAAATTGTAGCCTATACCCTGTGAGACCATGTTCCAAAACAACCATAATAGAAAATCTAATAACTCTTGGAAACTAAACACTATTATGGTAAATGAGAAGTCAGTTCAAAAAGAAATTCAAAAAGGAATTTAAAGATTTCCCAGAAGTGCATGATGATGAATATAACAATATATGAAAATCTATGGAAATAATGAAAGCTATCTTAAAAGGTAAGTTTATAGGTCTTAATGCCTACTTAAAACATGAAAATATCACAAGTAAATAACTTAAAAATGTAGCTTAAAGTCTTTGAGACATAAGAGCACACCAATCACAAAATCAGTAGACTTACAGGCAAGCTGACTTTGTAGTCCATGGTGTTAGAGCTTTGATCTCTTTTTTTTTGTCCATTGCCACATCAAAGCTTCACCATAGATATTACAGAGTCACTGTCACATAATAGGTACACCACTGACATCTTAGCCTCACCAGTGAGATCCTAACCTCAGTATGACAATCTTGCCACTGACATCACAGACTCACTGTGACATCACACCCACAACTCTGACATTATAGTCTTACTCTGATGTCACAGCCTCACCACTGATATCACAAGTTCACTGTGACTTCTCAGTGACACTTCTGATGTTACACCCTCACTGTGACATCAAATCCTCACTGTGAAGGCTGAGCCACACCTCTGACATCATAGCCTCACTGGATGTTACAGCCTCACATTGTCATAACAGCCACATTGTGATATCACAACTTCCACATTGACATCACAGCCTCACTGTGACATTGCAGCCTTAATTCTGCCATCAAAGCCTCACTGTGTTGTCACAAACTTACTGTGTTGTTAGCTTTGCCACTAACACAACAGCCTCATCAGTGACATTAGAGTTTCAATGTTAACATCACAACCTCACTGTGAAATCAGTCTGATATTGACATCTCTGACTCAATGTGACATCATACCTTCACCACTCACATCACAGCCTCATTGGGACAACATAGCCGCACTGTCACATCACAGCCTCACCTCTGTCATCACAACATACTCTCACTGTGACATCACAGCATTACCAGTGGCAACACAGCTTCACTGTCACATTGTAGTCTCACCTCTAACATCACATCACAGCCTCACTATGTGAGACCAGAGCCTTACCACTGACATCTTTACCTCACTGTCAATCAAAGCCTCATATCTTCACCACTGACATCACAGCCTCCCTATGTCATCACAGCCACACCTATGACCTTACAAACTCACTGTGATGACACAGCCTTAATCATGACAGCCACACTGTGAAATCACAGCCTCCACATTGACATCACAGCCTCACTGTGACATCACAGCAACAACAGTGACAATACAGCCTCAATGGCACATTGCAACCTGACCTCAGACATAACATCACAGCCTCACTGTGAAGGCACAGCCTCACCAGTGATATCCTAACCTCATTGTAAAATCACAACATCACTACTGACATCATAGCATCACTGTGACATCATAGCATCATTAGTGACAACATAGCCTTACTCTCACATCACAACCTCACCACTGACATCACAACACAGCCTCATGGTGATGGCTCAACCTCACCACTTATATCCTAACCTGACTAAAAATCACAGCATCACCACTGAGATCAGACCCTCACTGTGTCATCACAGCCTCACTGTGACATCACGGCCACATTGTGACATTACAGCCTCAACATTGACATCACTGTGAGATCACAGCATCACCAGTGACAACACAGCCTCACTGTCACATCATAGCCTCATCTCTGACATCACAGTACAACCTGACTGTGATGCTACAGGACATCCTAAACTCACTGTGAAATCATAGCATCACCAATGATGTCAAAGCCTCACCGTCACCTCACAGAATCACCACTGACATAAGAGCTTCACTGTGTTATCCCAGTCTTACTGTGGCATCACAAAATCACTGTGACATCACTGCTGCACTTCTGACATCATAGCCTCACTGTGAGAGCATTGACTCACTGTGACATCATACCCTCACTATTACATTGCAGGCTCCACATTAACATCACTACTTCACTGTGACTTCATAGGCACACGTTTGACATCACAGCCTGAGAGGATACAGCCTCAGCTCTGACTCACTGTGATGTCACAAACTCACCACTGACATAACAGGATCACTGCTGTGTTTCAGTCCCACCTCTGATGTCACACCCTCACTGTGACATAACAGCCTCTATGTGACCTTATAAACTCACTGTGACTTCAGCCTTGCCAGTGACACAACAGCCTCACCGGTCCCATCACAGCGTTGTTTCTGACATCACACCCTCACTGTGACACCACAGCCTCATGGTGACTTCACAGCCTCACCACTGACATCCTAGCCTCACTGTCACATCAAAGCTTCAACACAGACATCACAGCATTACTGTTATATAATAGGCTCATTACTCAGAACATAGCCTCACCAATGAGATCACAACCTCACTATGGCATTATTTTCACCACTGACATCTCAGCCTCATCATAACATCATACCTTTACTGCTGACATCACACATTCATGGTGACAACACAGCCTCAACTCTGTTATCATAGCCTTAATGTGTCATCACAACTTCACTCTGTCATCACAGCCTCACTGACATCACAGCCTCTCTGTGACATCACAGCCATACGTCTGACTTCACAACCTCAGTTTAGGGCACAGCCTTGCTATGATATCTCAGCCTCCACAGTAATATCATAACCACACTGTGACATCACAGCATCAAACAGTGACATCACAGCCTTATTGGGATATCACAGCCTCAACTCTGACATGAAAATGATATCATAGACTCAATGTGACATCTCAGTCTCACCTGTGATATCACAGCTTCAACTCAGACACCACAGACTCACTGTGACTTCACAGTCTCATGGTGACATCAAGACCTTATCCCTGATAGCATAACCTCACTGTGATATCACAGCCTCAATGTGACATAACAGCCTTGCTATGGCATCAGAGCTTCACCATTGAAACCAAGCTTCACCTGTGACATCAGCCTTTCCCTTGATATTACAACCTCACTGTGACCTCACAGCTCCCATAGCCTTACTATGACATCACACACTCCACAGTGACATCAGACTCACTATGACATCATCACATCACCAGTGACATCACAGCCTCACTGTGCCATCACAGTCTTAACTCAGACATTATAGTTTCACTGTGACATCATAGCCTTACCACTGACATCACAGGCTCACATTTCAGCTTCACCTCTGAAGTCACACCCTCACTATGACATGACAGCCTCACTGTGACATCAGAACCTCTCTGTCATAACAAACTCACTGTGACTTCAGCCTTTCCAGAGACACAACAGTTTCACCGGTGACATAACAAACACACCTCTAACATTACAGGCTCACTGTGAGGGCACAGCCTCACTGTCACATCACAGCCACACTGTGCCATCACAGGCTCCACAGTGACAGCATAGTCTCACTGTGACATCACTGCATCATCAGTGACATCACAGTCTCTTGGTGACATCAGAGCCATACATATGGCATCACAGCCTCATTGTGACATCACAGCATTACCAGTGAGAGCACAGCTGTGCTGTCACATCACGCCCTCACCTCTGACATCATATCACAATATCACTGTGAAGGCACAGCCTCATAAATGACGTTCTAACCACACTCTGAAATTACAGCCTAACAACTGAAGTTACAGCCTCACTGTCATCTCATAGAATCACCACTCTTATCAGAGCCTCACTGTGACTTCATAGGTACATCTCTGACATCACAACCTCACTGTGAGGGCACAGCCTCACTGTGACATCACAGCCACACTGTGCGATCACAACCTCCAGTGTTACCATAGCCTCACTGTGACATCACAGCTTCATCACTGACATCACAGCCTCACTCTGAGGGAAATGGTCATATCAAAAACACAATAATTGTTGAGAGAAGGACAAGCTTACTTGACAGACTGTGAAACAAACAAAGTATGTTTATGTAGGTCAAACTATTAAACCGGTTCTCTCCTTCTTATCTACTTCCCCAGGTCCCACCCAACAGGGCTGAGGTCTTCCCTCATCAGTTAGATATCTCCTACAAGCTTGCAGGAAGCTGCCTTAACTAAATATTTCTTCCCAGATGGGGCCAAAGTCTGTCTTCTTTTATCAATTACAAATTATAATCGTAAAATTGAAAATTGCCATAGATGATTTAAGGCAAAAAAGTAAATTCACGGACAGGAGAAATTTTTAAAAGTAATTTCTCACTTTCCCAAACACTCAAATTTTTAGTATTATTATTTCCATAATTTATTTAGGCTTTTCAGCACCTTAAAATCTGTTGATATTTGTTTGATTGATTGATGGATTTTTCTGCTAGTAAAATCCTGCGGTTGTAGGTATGTATTACCACAGTAGGCTGATATTCTTCACTAGTTCTCAATTTGTGTCAATTGTGACACAAAACATTGAGTTCTTAACATATTAACCCTTGGAAAAGATAATTGGAAGAGATAATCCATCTGTTCCTACTCAAGCAACAGCAATATTTGTCACTGCAAATACATTTGTATTAAAATTTTTAAGTAACTTTTATCAATTATACCAATTAACATTCCCACCAATAACATGTAAGGATTCCCTTTCCTTTCTAATTTAAAACAATTCTCAAGCTTCATCCATTTTCAGGTATTAATATGATTGTTGATATGTGTATTAGTTAGTGTTCTCTAAAGTCACAGAATTCATAGAATGAATATATATGTATATATATATGAAATTTATTGAGTTGGCTTACAGATATGGCCGAGGTAGTCCAGCAAAGGCTGTCAGTATAACCGAAGTAGTCCAACAATGGCTGCCAGTAGCCGAGGTAGTTCCAACGATGGCTGCCAATAGCTAGCTGCTCAGTTCAGTAGTCAAGTGGGTCATGGCTGAAGGTTGGAGAACTCCTAGAGTCTTAATTTAGTCGAAGGCTAGAAGGTTGAAGAAACCAGGCAGCCAGAAGGAAGAACGATTCCTAGCACAGTTGCAAGAAGGTATCTGTTCTCCTTGGTGGCTCCTTTTTACATGATGCAGTATTGGGACAATCCTTTGAGAACTTTGGGAGTTCTGATAGGATCTGGGGCGTGTATAATCTTTTCAAGTAGTCTCAGTTGATCCTTTCCAGAGGTGGTCTCAGCCCAGCTTAGTTAATACTGGATGTGTCAAGTTGACACCCAGGCTTAAATATCACAAGTCCACCCTTTGTCAACTTGAAATCAAATCACATTTCCTTAGGCCATTAAAAGTTCTCCAAATAAAAACAGTAAGATTCATAGTTCTGCCTAACATAATATAACTATCCACGTACAACTGCACACTCATTAATTTTTCCAAGATCAATGACAATGCCCCTTAAGAAATGCTTAGTCTTAGTGTCCCATAACACAATATCATAATGTAGATTACAGCATTTCATCTCATAACTACAGATTAACATTTTATTACATACATAAATATCTTCTTAGAGTATGTACATATGCACAAGTCTATTCTTAACAGTCTAGACCAGAAGCACTCATGGCAATTGTAATCCTCAGTTTTGTAACTGGTTATGTAGCCTTAGGTGGTATTTACAACTACCTTCTTCTACTACCCATTCTGTATTTCCTCCACTTTCTGCAAGCACTTTTGCAGGTCTTGGCTCTTTACCTGGAGGGGTTACCCATACTTTCATTCCTGGAGGATTTGGACCATTCACTGTCTTTCCTATGTTGGGTTGCTGTAAATTCGCATTGACCTTAATCACAGTACATGGTAATAACAAGAGACACCCTAGTGGATCTCCTACATTCCAGACATACTCTTCCTTACTATCATTATACAGAATCATACCAATTTCCCCTTTGTGGTCTGGGTCAATCACCCCTCCTAACACTGTTATTCCATTCTTAGCCTATTGACTCAAGGGCATCAGAAGTCCAAAATAACCAGGAGGAAGCCTTAGTTTCCAGTTCAAAGGAATAGTTGTTGTGTCTCCTGGCAGAAGCATTTCCTGCTCTGGACCCAAAACTTCTTTTTTTAAATTATTATTATTATTTCTGCTCATACAAACTTAACAGGTACACCGGTCCCCTTCCTCCTTCTACCTCCCTCCAACCCCCTGTTCCCCCCTCTCTTCCCCCTCCTTCCCCATCCTCTAGTGCCTCCTCCCCCAGTGGCTTCCCCCCAATCCCCAGAGCATCCTTTATTGTGCATGCCAAACTCTCTTCTGGGTCCTCCTCTCCCATGAGGTGCAAGGACCCAGGGGCATTTCCTAGAACCCTTTCCTGTGTTCCTCTTAAGCTTAGGAACACTACTGTGACTGTCAGTCCCTAACCTCCAAGGATCCTAGTGCCTTTATTCCATGCTAGACTTTGTGGTGTCAATAATACGTTGAACATAGTGCAGTGGACCCAAAACTTCTAACCCAGTAGAATGCAGGCTCATGAGAACAGGAAGCAAAAATTTTCCTAATGGGTTACTAGGAGTGATAGTAAGAGGAGCTATTCCTGCTTCCAACCCTTGAATCCTGGACCCGTGAATCCTGGCTATAGGAGACACAGTACCATATATTGGACGCTGGTTTAAGGCATATACTGCCTTCTAGAGAATTCTGCACCATCCCTCCAGACTATTACCACCTAATTGACACTGTAATTGTGCCTTTAAAAGGCCATTCCACCGTTCTATCAAGCCAGCTGCTTCAGGATGGTGGTGAACATGGTAAGACCAATGAATTCCATGGTCATGAGCTCACTGCTGTACTTCTTTGGCTGTGAAATGAGTTCCCTGGTCAGAAGCAATGCTGTGTGGAATTCCATGATGGTGGATAAGGCATTCTGTAAGTCCCTGGATGGTAGTCTTGGCAGAAGCATGACATGCAGGAAAGGTAAATCCATAGCCAAAATAAGCATCTATCCCGGTAAAAACAAAGTGCTGCCCTTTCCATCTTGGAAGTGGTCCAATGTGGTGGAACTGCCACCATGTTGCTGGTTGGTCACCCTGAGGAATGGCTCCATATTGGGGACTCAACGTCGGTCTCTGCTGCTGGCAGATTTGGCACTCAGCAGCAGCTGTAGCCATGTTAGCCTTGGTGAGTGGAAGTCCATGTTGTTTAGCCCATGCATAACCTCCATCTCTGCCACCATGTCCACTTTGTTCATGGGCCCAATGGGCAATGACAAGAATGGCTGAGGAAAGAGGCTGATTGTCCACAGAACGGGTCATCTTATCCACCTGATTATTGAATGTTTGTTCTGCCGATGTCCTCTTTAGATGAGCATTTACATGAGACACAAATATCTTTCTGTCCTTTGCCCATTGGGAGACATCTATCCACATGCTTCTTCCCCAGAAGTCTTTCTCACTAATTTTCCAATTATGTTCCTTCCAAGCCCCTGATCATCCTGCTAAACCATTGGATACAGCCCATGAATCAGTATACAGTCGCACACCTGACCATTTTTCCATTCAGGCAAAGTGTACAACCATGTGCACTGCCCAAAGTTCTGCCCATTGCGAAGATTTCCCTTCTCCAGTGTCCTTTAGGGTTGTTGCAGAAAGGAGTTGCAGCGCTGCAGCTGTCCACTTCTGGGTGGCACCTGAATAGTGAGCAGAACCATTAGTGAACCAGGCCCTATCTTCTCTTCTTCAGTCAACTGATCATAGGGCACACCCCAGGAAGCCATAGATGCATGCTTGGGAACAGTCATTGCAACAGGTTGAGGAACCATAGGCATTTGGGAAACTTCTTCATACAGCTTACTTTTGCCTTCAGGACCCGCTTGGGCCCTGTCTCATATGTACCACTTCTATTTGATAATAGATTGCTGCTGTGTTTGTTCAACTTTATGGCTTGCTGGGTCAGATAACACCCAACTCATGATAGGTAACTCAGGTCACATGGTAACTTGGTGACCCATTGTCAGGCGTTCAGTTTGCACTAAGGCCCAATAACAAGCCAAGAGTTGTTTCTCAAAGGAGAGTAATTGTCTGCGGATGATGGCAGGACCTTGGTCCAAAATCCCAAGGGTCTCCTCTGTGATTCACCTATGGGAGCCTGCCAGAGACTCCAAACAGCATCTCTATCTGCGACAGATACTTCCAATACTATTGGGTTTGCTGGATCATATGGTCCAAGTGGCAAGGCAGAATGTACAGCAGCTTGAACCTGCTGAAGAGCCTTCTCTTGTTCTGGGCCCCACTCAAAGCTGGCAGCTTTCCGAGTTACTTGGTATATGGGCCTAAGTAACACACCCAAGTGAGGAATGTGCTGCCTCCAAAATCCCAGTAGGCCCACCAAATGTTGTGCTTCTTTCTTAGTGGTGGGAGGGGCCAGGTGCAACAATTTATCCTTTACCCCTGAGGGGATATCTCTACATGCCCAATACCACTGAACTCCTAAAAATTTTACTGAAGTGGAAAGTCCTTGGATTTTGGTTGGATTTATTTCTCATCCTCTGTTGCATATATGCCTTACCAACAAATCCAAAATGCTTGCTACTTCCTGCTCACTTGATCCAATCAGCATAAAACCATCTATATAATGGACTAGTGTGATACCTTGTGGAAGAGACAAGCGATCAAGATCTCTGCAAGCCAAGTTATGGCATAGGGCTGGAGAATGAATATACCCTGGAGGTAACACTGTGAATGTATACTGCTGGCCTTGGAAACTGAAAGCAAATTGTTTCCGATGACCTTTATGAATAGGTATGGAGAATAGAGCATTTGCAAGATCAATGGCTGCATACCAAGTACCAGGAGATGTGTTGATCTGCTTAAGCGACAAAACAACATCTGATACAGCAGCGGCAACTGGGGTCACAACTTGATTAAGTTTGTGATAATCAACTGTCATTCTCCATGATCCATCTGTCTTCTGCACAGGTCAGATGGGAGAGTTAAAAGGAGAGTTGGTCAGAACCACCACCCCTACATCCTTCAAGTCCTTTATGGTGGCACTAATTTCTGTAATTCCTCTAAGGATATGATGTTGTTTCCGATTCACTATTTTCCTTGGTAGAGGCAATTCTAAAGGCTTCCATTTGGCCTTCCCAAACATAATGTCTCTTACTCCACATTTCAAGGAACCAATGTGAGGGTTCTGCCAACTTCTAAGTATATCTATTCCAATTACACATTCTTGCACTGGGGAAATAAGCACTGGATGAGTTCGGGGACCTACTGACCTATTGTGATTCGAACATTAGCCAAAACTCCATCAATCACCTGACCTCCATATGCCCCTACTTTAACTGGAGGCTCACAATGCTTTTTAGGGTCTCCTGGAATCAATGTCAACTCAGACCCAGTATCTAGCAGACCCCGAAATGTCTGATTATTTCCTTTCCCCCAATGCACAGTTACTCTAGTGAAAGGACTTAGGTTCCTTTGTGGAAGGACAGGAGAAAGACTAATATTAAAGCTTTTTGCTTTGGTGCCAATGTCCTTCCTTAAAGGGACCTGGCCTCCCCTTCATTCAAGGGATTCTGGATCTGTAAACTGGCTCAAGTCTGGAAATTGGTTGACAGGCCGTGATTCTCTGCTACTATGAGTAAAGGCAGCTTTTCCTTCATTTCTGTTAAAATTTTTCTGCTTGTACAGATCAAATAAGAACTTTTTAGGCTTCTTATCTATTTTACTTTTGGGGACACCATGGTTAATTAGCCAATGCCGAAGGTCTAAGTGAGTGAGACCCTCATAAGTACTGTTTGGTCTATACTGCACATTATGGTTAGTACGCTTACTTTGCCATTGGCGATTCAATGCTGCCACTTGGACCCTACTACTATTCAATCCACCTAGGCTCATTGAATTTAAGTCTTCCTACTGGGTGGCAGCATCTCCCATTGTTAGGTCTGGAACAAGGAGAAGAGCAATGATAGGACCCTTCATATTTGGTGCTGCCCCTCTCACCAATTTATTAAGTACATTTCTGGTAAAAGGCATGTTATCTGGATTCTACCATTGAGAATTGGATTTTAAAAAGCATATCCAGTCAAGCATACCAATTTCCCTGAGCCTCTTTATCCCATCATCTACATTAAACCAAGGAATGTCTGGAATCTCCAGTTCCTTTTCAGATGGCCAAACTTTATAAACCCACTTGAATAAACTCTTGGCACCATTTTTAACTCTATGAGTAGCAGTGTCAAACCTAGAATCTCTAATCAATGGGCCCATTTTTGTGAACTTGCTTTTATCCAGTTTTATGCTCCTTCCACCAGTATCCCACAGTCTTACAATTCATTCCCAGGGGTATTCCCGGGACTGCTGCTTAAACGTGTTAGAAAAGTCATGGAGTTCTTTAGGGGTATAGTGCACCTCCTCATGGACCACACTTTCTATTTCACCTTTAGGAGCCTGTTTAGTCTTAAGCCTAGTTATAGGCCTGGAAGCAATCACAGGTGGGCATGTCATAACATCAGCTTTTCCTTGAGGCAAAGTCTTTGCTCTTTTTTCAGACAAATCATGAGTAATTCCCTCATGCAAAGATGGAGATAGCAATTCTGTAGAGGGTGGGGGTAGGGATTCATTCTCTGCTAAGTGTGGGGAGACCATGTCCTCAGGCGGAATAAATGCACTAGAATTTGAGGGTTCAATGTCCTCGTCCTCATCATCAGTTTGGTTTTCCCACACATCAGCATCCCACTTTTCAGGATCCCACTCTTTGCCAATCAGTGCTTTTTCTTTAACTGCTGACACCTTTTGAGGCTGGGAATTTATGTTTTAACTCAGCCACTCTAATAATCAAAGTTTGGGTTTGATTTTCAGCAATTTGAGCCCTATTGCTACTGGAGAGATTCTCTTCTAGGGCACACTTAGAAACTTCTAAGTTGTTTATGTGCTTTCTGAGTTGGATATTTTCCTCGCTGAGATCTTCCTTTTCCATTTGTAGTTTAATGAGAAATGCTAGAAACAACCAGCCAGCATCATTGTTTTCCTTATTCTTACTCATTTTATGTAAAGTTTCATATACGGAATCACTGAGCTTCTCAATCCTCGCAAGAGGGGCATCAAGACTGTCCAACACACCTACTTTTACCAGTTCTAGAAACAGTTCACTCCAAACAGTCACAGTGTCCTCCATGCCACTAGTGGAGTCTTTAGTCACAGGCGGTTCCACTGGGTCAAAAAGCCAACTCCAGATATCACAAAGCTTGCCAGCAAAATTCATTCTTACAATTCTGTTTCTCTAGAACCACTTCTGTGTTCACGAGAAGAGCACAACTCTGGTTTGCGACTTTGCATAACACAGTTCACCGCAGGCCAGGAGTGTTCCGCAAAGAGTGAACGAACCAGTGAAGACGGTGCAAGTCAAATAGTGCATTGCACTTTTACCAACCGGTAGTTTCCGATGGAAGTTCATATACTGTAAGGCGTTTTTATACAGGATAAACAAAATTGTGGTCCACATTTCCATGGAACAGGTGAAGCAAGTCCAGGATTTTTCCAAGTAGTTAACCAAGGGAGGACTCAGAGTCCCAGTATGCAAGTGGCACTACGGTGGAATACGTAGCTACAGAAGTGTCTATACTGTAAGCGCATTGTGATCAGAAAAATCACCTTGTGCGACAGGCAATGGCTCATTTACGGCAAGACCAAGATGTTCCAAATTGGAGCCAAGAGAGCACTCAGAGTCAAATGTTGCAATGCGTTTCTGATAGCGGAAAGTATTCCACAAAAGTTTCGATACGCTCATCCTTTGTGTTCAGGAGAGTAATCCCCGTGTTTTACATGGTTCCCCTGCAACAAATGGTTCAACGGCATCTAGGAATTTTTCAAAATAGTGAACCAAGTGAGGAGGATTCAAAAGTAAATGCGGGAATGCACCTCTAGGGAGAATATCCGACGGAAGTACATGTATACGGTAACATTTGAATGCAGGAGAAATCATACGTGTTTTGGTGACATTTGCATTGTGCAACATGTTCACACAGTCAGTCCATGGCTTTTCCAAAGAGTGAACCATACTGAGGAGTCGACTGGTGTCATATGTTGCAAGTGCACCTATCTTTAGGATAAGTGTTTTTACAAAGAAGTTTCTATAATTGTACTATCTTGTGTTCCCGAGAAATCCACCTTGTTTTGTGACATTGGCATTAAACATTTAGGGCAAGCCCATGATATCCAAAATCAGGAGAAGAAAAGGACTCAGAGTCAAATGTTGCAAGTGCTCTCTTAGCGGTAAAGTAACCTACGAAAAGTTTCTCTTAACTGTCATTCTTGTGTTCAGGAGAGAAGCAACACTTGTTTCGGCATGTTTCCCTGTAACATGTTCAGGGCAAGGCTAGATTTCCAATCGTGAAACGAGTGAGGGACTCAAGAGTCAAAGATGGAAGGCACTTCTATATGATAAGTATCTACGAAGGTTTCGATCTGTACCTTCTTTGTGTTCTGCCAAGAAATCATCACCTTGTTTTGTGCGACATTTTCCATGAACCTATTCATGCAGAGGATGATTTCAAAATAGTGAACAAAGTGCTTGAATTCAGGACGCCAATGTAGGAATGTAGACTCCTTGGGATACAGTATCTAGAGAAGTTTCTACACCGGAAACATTTTGCATTCAGAGAAACCCATCTTTGTTTGGTTGAACTTTGCCATGGAACCTTTGCAGGCACAGGCCATGCAATTTTCCCCCAATAGTGAACCAAGTGCGAGAGTCATTCGAGTCAAATGCGGAAGTGCACTTTCTTTAGGGATAGTATCCTACAGAATTTTTTTACAACGGAACATTGCATTCAGGAGAAAATCAACTTGTTTGGTGACATTGTGAATTGCACAGTTCACACAGGCATGATTTTGCCAAAATAGTGGAACCAAGAGAGAAGGACTCAGAGTCAATTTCTGCTGCTCTTCTGTAGCGTAAGTATACCAAAAAGGTTTCTTACTTAATTCTTTGTGTCAAGAGAGTATCCACCACTTTGTTTTTGCAATGTTCCATGGAAAATGTTCACGCAGGGCCTATGATTTTTTCAAAAAGTGAACCAAGTGAGGAGGACTTCAGTCAACATGTTGGAAGTGCAACTTGCCTAGCAGGTAAGTATACACCACAAAAGTTTCTATAAGTGTAATTCTTTTTGTTCAGGAGAGATATGCATACTTTTTTGGAATTTCCATTAAAATGTTTCACGCGGCTATGACTTTTCCAAAAAGTGAAGTAAGTGACGAGGACGCAGAAGTTCAAATTTTGGAAGTGCACTTCTAGTGGTAAGATCCCCACAAAAGTTTCGAATATAATACCTCTTTGTGTCTGCAGAATACACACTTGTTTTGTGACATTTCAATGGAGACCTATTCATGCCTGAGATGATTTTGCAAAATAGTGAACCAAGGGGCGGAGGATTCCAGATCAAATGTAGGAAGTGCACTTCGTGGGGCTAAAGTTATCTGAGAAAATTTTTAAACTGTAATATTTGCGTCAGGAGAAATTATTAACCTTATTTTTGAATTGCATGGAACAGTTCCCGCAGGGCCATGACTTCCAAAATAGAGGAAACCAAGTGCGGAGCATTCAGAGTCACCGCGATTACTGGAGTGCGACCACTTAGTGATCAGTATTCTGCAGAAGTTTCGTATACTTTAACATTTGCGTTCAGGAGAAATCAACTTGTTTCTGACATTGTGCATGGCACATGTTCCACACAGGCCATGATATCGCAAATAGTGACATTGAGGAGGACTCTGAGTTAATAAATGTTGCAATGCACCTTCTTTCGCATAATGCCCTTATAGACGTTTGCTATAATTAACTCTTTGTGTTCAAGAGAAGTCACACTTTTTTTGGTAAACTTTGCATAAACATGTTGCACAGGCCATGATTTTCGCAAATAGTGAACTAACCCAAGTGAGGAGGGTTCAGCAGTGCAAATATGGCAATGAGCACTCGTTGGTGGAACGTGGTGTCCCACAGAAGTTCTAGACTGTAACCTCTTGTGATCGGGAGAATGTCACACTTGTGTGTGTACAGTCATGCAACATTACACACGCAAGCCATGATACTCAAAACTAGTGAACCAAGGGGAGAGAAGGACTACAGAGCTCAATGTTGCAAGTGCTGCCTCACTTAGGCGAGAAGGATTGCCACAAAAGTTCTCATAGCTGTAATCTTTGGTCAGGAGAGTATCACACTTGTTTTGCAATGTTCTCCTGGCGGAACATGTTCAGCAAGGCTATGATTTTTCAAAATATGAACCAAGTGGAGGAGGACTCAATCAAAATGTTGGAAAGTGCACTTCTTAGTGATAAGTATCCTACAGAAGGTTCAATCTGTACCTTTTTGGTTCTGCAGACAAATCACACTTGTTTTTGACATGTCCTGGAACCTATCATGCTAGGGATGATTTCCAAGTAAGTGAAACACAGTGTGGGGGATCAGAAATCAACATGTAGGAAGTGCACTTCTTTGTCAGATACAGATCCTAGAGAGTTTCTACTCTCACGGTAAACCATTCAAGGAGAAATCGACTTGTTTTGTACATTTGCATAGCACATGTTCACCACAGGCCATGATGTTTCCAAAAGAGTGACCAATGGTAGGGAACTAGAGTAAATGTCTGCAAGTACACTGCTTTGTGGGAAAAGGTGGCGTAGAGAAGTGTCTATATATGTAATCTTGTCTTCAGGAGGAAATCACCTTGTGTACGCCGATTTCCATGAAAACATGTTCATGCATGTCTCAAAAACTGTAACCAAGTGTAAGAGGACTCCCGTGGTATGTAGCATGGTGCACTTCTTTGGGACAAGTATTCTACACAGGTTTGCTAGATCGGATAAAACCTTTGTGTTCTGGGAGAACACAACAATTCGGTTTGTCTGATTCTACCAACTATGTTCAGTCCTGTAAGAGCTTGAAAATAGTGACCAAGTGACCAGGTCTTTGTTTGCAAGAGCACTTGTGGGAATCGTGATCGTACAGACGTTGTCTGTACGTAAATCTTTTGATCGGCAGAACGTTCACACTTGTTGTGAAGGCAATGGAACTTTAACAGGAAGCCAATAGATATTCCAAAAATAGTGACCCAAGCGAGAGAACTCCAGTCAAATGTTGCACGGGCTTCTTCTTTTGCTGTAAGTAACCCAGCAAAGTTTGCTTATATGTCATTCTTTGTGTTCAGGGAGTATCCCACATGTTTTGCACTAGTTTCCCTGGAACATGGTTCAAGCAGGCTATGATTTCCAAAATAGTTGAACCAAGTGAGGAGGACTCAGAGTCAAATGTTGGAAGTGCATCTTAGTGGTGAAGTATCTACAGAAAGTTTCGATACCTACCTCTTTGTGTTGCTGCCAGACATCACACTGGGGTTCGACGTTTGCCATGAAACCGATGTCATTGCAGTGGAATGATGTCCAAAATAGTGACGCAAGTCGGAGGTAGACAATCCAATTTAGGAAGTGCAACCTTCGTGCAGAATAGTATTCTGAGAGAGTTTTCTTGCACTGTTACCATTTTGCATATCAGGAGGAAAAATGATACTTGTTGTGGTGACATTTCAGGGAACATGTCGACGCAGGCACAGAATGCAAAAAAGGAACCAATGGAGGAGGATTCTGAGCAAATGTTGCAAGTGCACTCTGGGATAAGTCTCCCTCACAGAAGTTTTGTGAACGGTAACATTTGCAATTCACCGAACATCTACTTGTTGTGACATTTGGCATGGCACATTTCACACCTGCGAAGATTTTACACCAATAGTGAACCAAGGTGAGGAGGACCTGAGTGAATAGGTTGAAGTGACATTCTTTAGGATAAGTGTCATACAGAAGTTTCTGTCTATACCGTAACGCTTTGTGTTCAGGAGAAAAATCAACACTTGTTTACGACAGCTTCCATGAAACAGGTCATGCATTGTCATCCCGCCAAAAATCGTGAGATGGGAGAGGACACAGCCTATATAGCATGTGGTACTTTCTTTGGGTAAGTATCCTAACAGTTTCTAGACTGTAAAACTTTATTGGCAACTTCTGTAGCATACCATCGTTGGCGGATTCCTACCAAATAGTACAGCGCTGTAATGAGACTTGAAAATAGTATCAAGTGAGAGCACAACTTCACGATTTTTCACTTCACGTCTCGTGATGAGACTCTTGTAGATTTCATATGTGTACCTTTTTTATATAACACTTGTTATGTTATTCAGCTCTTAAAACTAATAGGTACAACACAGTTCCCAACCCCTCCTCCTCCCCCCTGACCCCCGATCCCCCGTCCCCTCACCTCCCACCCCAGTCGCCCTCCCCCCAGCCCCCGATTCCCGAGTCCTTTATTGTGATGCCTAACTCCTCCCTGGGCCTCTCTCTGATGACGTAAAGGACCCAGTGGCATTTCCCTGAACCCTTCTCTGTGTTCCCCTTAACCATAGGATCACTACAGTGGCTGTCAATCCCTGGCTCCAGTCTGGTGCTTTAGAATGCTAGACTTGTGAGGCAACAGTGCGGTGGACATTGCGCGGGCATGCAAATGTCCATTATGATTTCTTGGCCCTAATTTGGGTTAGATCTTGCAAATCGTTGCTCCTCCCTCCCATCTTTTGCTCTTACATCTTACCCTGCACCCTCTTCCGCAATGTCCCTGAGCTCCAGGGGGGAGAGATTAGCCTGCCTAGTCTAGGTGGATTGATTAGAGTCTCTGAAGTTCTGGATTGTGGTTTTGATTTTTTCTTGTTGCAGTTTTGTGCTCTGAATTCCCTTCACTCCATTCTGCTGGGCACTGTATTTCACCCCCTTGGCCAGAGACAAAAGCTGTTAAACTGGAGTCTTGTTATAATAGCACATTCAAGGGTAGATGTATATATAAATTGGAATCACGGTCATGGCCTTAGGAATGAGGGTTCAATCAACCATGCAAATGGTTTTTATCTGCAGACTATATGCTCCCAGACCGCCCTTTAATATCAGGAACGAATTGTGAACTAATAGTTCCAGACTTCCTTGCAGCCTTGATGGAGGCCTATTTCTCTCGTGCGAACATGGCCTTCTCTCCTTTTCTCTGGTGTGGCCCTCCAACCACATCCCTCCTGTTTTCTAATCCTTGCAATTACGTGGTTACATAGTTTTACTTTGAGTGTCTCAATGTGGGCTGGGTGGAGTTGTATAGGAGCCACCTATTAGGGAGTACATACGGCGCTAATTGTCTGGGTTGGGATACTTCACTTAATAAAATTTTTCTAATGACATCCATTTCCCAAAATTCCAGTAATTCATCATTTTGATGGCTGAGTAGTACTCCATTTATAGATGTACCACAGTTTCCTTATCCACTCGTCACTGTTGGACATTGGGTTATTCCTGACTTTGCTAGTAAACAGTGCTGCTATGAACATGTCGAGCTTGTGCATCGAGGCAACCTCTGCTGTATGGGGGTTATTCCAAAAGTGGAATAGCAGGGTCATATGGCATTTCAATCTTAATTTTTTAAGAATCTCCAGACGGCTCGCCAGAGTGGCTGTATGAGCCCATTCCCACCACAATGTAGGAGAGTTCCCCTCTCTCCACATCCTCTCCAGCATTTGTGTTGTTTGTATTGTGGATTTTGCCATCCTGACCGGGGTGAGATGATATCTCAGGGAAGTTTTGATTTGCATTTTGATGGCGAAGGAAGTGAAGCATTTTTTAAGATATTGTTTTAGACATTTTAATTTCATCCTGTAAAGTTTCTTTAAGTTCCAGGGCCCATTTTTTAATTGGGCCATTGTTTTTCCTTGGAGTTTATATTTTTCTAAGTCTTTGTGCACTCTGGACAGTAGAGCTCTGTCAGATATGTGGTTGTGAAGATTTTCTCCCATTCTGTGGGTTGCCTTTGAGCTCGTGTGACAATCTCTTTACTGAACAAAAGCTCTTAATTTCACAAGATCCCAACTGTTGAGAGTTGGTAGCAGTGACTGTGCCATTGGATGTCTGTTTAGGAATGTTGGCCTAGCCCAATCAGCTCGAGGGAGTTCCCTATCCTTTCAACTATGGTTTTATAAGTCTCTGGCCTGATATCAAGGTCCTTGATCCATTTGGAATTAAGTCTTGTACAGGTGACAAGTACGGTCCAGCTTTAATCTTCTGCATGTGAGATCCAGTTTTGTGCCAGCACCATTTGTTGAAGATGCTTTTCTTTTCCATGATTCTTTGGGCCCCTTTGTCAAAGACCAAATGGCTGTAATTTGTGGGCTTATACTGGGTCTTCAATCCTTAATCTGATCTTTGGGTCTATTTTGGAGCCAGTACCAGGCTGTTTTATAACTATGGATTTGATATAGACTAGGTTGGGTGGTATATATACCCTCCAGCGTGTTTTGTTACTCAGGATTTCTTTTGCTATCCTGGGTCTTTGTGTCCTCCATATGAATTTGATTGTTTTGGTCAACTTCTTTAAAGAATTGCTTTGGGATTTTGATTGGTAAGCATTGAATCTGTATATTGCCTTGGTAGGATGGTCATTTTTACAATGTTGATTCTGCAATCCAGAACAAGGAGGTTCCCACCTTCTGGTGTCTTCTGCATTTTTCTTCTTAGGGTTAAAGTTTTTCATTGTAAAGGTCTTTTACTCCTTAGTTAGGTTTACCAAGGTATTCATTTTTTTAGGGGTTATAGTAAGGCATGGTTTCTCTCAAGGCTTTTTCACTTCTTTCATTCTGGGCATATAGGAAGGCCTCATTTTTTGCACATTTATTTTGTATCCTGCCCACCCTGCTGAACTTCTTAGTTCCAGGAGCTTCCTGTGGAGTTTTTGGGATCACTCAGGTATGATAGACTCATGTATTCAAGGATGGGATTCTTCCGATTTTGAATGACGTTTCTTGCAACATGTTCTGCTTATGGCGTTCACAAGAACTCGTCATATTGAATACAAGTGGAGAGGGACGCCTTGCAGTTCCGATAAAAGATGCTCCATTGTCCTTTCTAGGAAAATGTATCCTACATAAGTTTCTAGGAGGCAATAACAACTAGTTCGGTTTGTGAAAAGTTTTCCTAATTTTGGCAATTGCTCACGTCAGGCATGTTATCCAATGAGGGTGAAAGTGAGCAAAGGACTGAAGATCAAATCCAGTTGAAGTTCACTTCCTCAGGGGATAAGTCGTCCTACCGGATTCTACCCTGTGTAACCTTTTTATGTCTCGAGGAAAATCATACTGGTTTTGCTGACAGTTTTTGCTATGAACATGTTTCACAGCAGGTCTTGTTTTCCAAATAGTGAACCAAGAATAGGGAGTGACGAGAGTCAATATTGCGAGTGCACTTCTCTAGATAGTAATCCTACGGAAGGCCTCAGACTGGTAACTCTTGTGTTCAGGAGAAAATCTAAGTGTTTGCGACATTTGAAACGATGAACAGCATTGATTTCTACAATAGTTAATCCAAATGAGGATGATCAGAGTGAAATGTTGCAGAGTCATCGTTGGATACATATACAGAAATATTCTTTATACTGTAACACTTTGGATCAGGTAGAAAATATCAAGTTGTTGTGCCACATTCCAATGGAACATTTAGCACGCCGCCTGATATTTCAAAACTGAGTGTAAACCAGATAGAGGAGCTCAGAGTCAAATTTGTAATTCTGTAAGGTAAGTATTGGAACTTACCACAGAAGTTGCTATACTTGTACGTCTTTGTGTTCAGGAGAGAGTCCACTGTTGCTGTTTGGCGCAGCATGGACACATTCAGGCAGGCCCTATATATTCTCTCAAAATAGTAAACCACGTGAGAGAGGACTCCGAGCAATGGATGCAAGTGCCTACTTCTTGTAAGAACCGATCGCTACTATCCGGCTCAAACCACATAGTTTTTAGGATCATGACTATTCTGGGGATGTTCAATTCAGTGCGAGGTTAGACTCAACGTCAAATGGAAGTGCAGTATCTGAGGGTAAGTAGTCCTAGAGAGTTTCTTCCTGATATTCGTGGATAACAACTTGCTTTTTGATTCTGCTTCAGCAGCGTTTCAAAAGACAGTGAGTTCAAAGTCATATCGCACGTGACGTCTGGTGTCTGGGTCTATGTTTATCTTTTCAGGAGAACATGTCTGAACTTCCATGGACAGTTGAGCAGGATACTTTCAAAATGGTACAAGGACGGAGGATTAGTAAAATGTAGCTAAGTGCACTCCTTTGGATAAGTGATCCTAAGATAGTTTCTAATGTAATATTTGCGTTTCATGATGAAATCACTACTTGTTTGTATGGACGATTTCCATGAAACATGTATCCAGCCATAGTTTCCCAAATGTTTAAATCAAGTGAGGATGATCAGATCCATAAGCATGTGTGCAACCTCTTAGGGAATAGTATTCCTGAAGCAGTTGTATCTAGACATTACATAGAACTTCTGTGTTTTTGAATGAACAGGGACATTTTATGTGCCATCACAGGCCACTATTTTCTAAGCTTAATTGAGTTACATATGACCAAGTGAGGGAGACGCTAGTCAATGTCAAGTTGCACTTCATTTCGTGATTAAGTTTAGTAGAGTTCTATGACTGGTAATCTATGTAATCAGGAGGAAAACAACTGGGTTGTGCGTTTTCCATGGACATGTTTCACGCGCTGAATGCATTTTCCTCAAAATCGTGACACCAAGTGAACGGCACAGTTCATATGTGGCGTGTACTTCTTGTGCCGAATTCCTCACGGACTCTCTGACAAACTTTGTGTTCCGGGACGCAAGCCATCTCGGTTTGTGCGACTATTCTATCCACGTTCCTTGAACCCATGCTTCCACAGGGACCATGAGGTCTAGCGAGGTACTCTGAAATATACATTTTGTGTCAGAGAATGAGGTTGACAATTTTTTGCATGAACATTTCAGTAAATCTTTCAAATTTCAGTTTCTATACCAAGGATCCGTAGACTGTTCACGTATAAGTGTATGTCAGTGATACTTCATGTTGTGATATTATACAGGAATAGTGTCCAGTGTATCGGTGATGTTTTCAGAATAGGAGAATCCACTTGCTGTGGACAGTAATGGACTTTCTGCAAGTCAAATGTTCAGAATCTGCACGGCTAGGTAAGGATTCCTACAGAAGTTCAAGATAGACTGTACCTGACGATATGTGTTCGCACAAATTCGTTTTGTGTACATTCTTTGGCGCTATCAGTGCAAGGAGGATTCGATGTGACAATGTGGAAGATTCAGACAATTGTAACATTCTTGTCGGTAAGTTTGTAGAGAAGTTTTCGTACGTAACCGCTTTTTGCGTTACTTGCAGAAACACACTGTTTTATGCGATGTTCCAGAAATGGAAACATGTCAGAGCCATGATTTTCAAATGTGACCATGCAGAATCCAGGAGATTCAAATGTACAATGCCTCTGTGAGGGCAATCGTCTCGGAAGGGTTTACACTTAGATATTTGTTATCAGGGGAACTTGGATTCAGGAAAATCATGACTGTTTTGGGCAACTTTGCATGACACTGGATTCCACACAGCCATGATTTTACCAAAATAGTGAAACAATGTGAGAGGACTCGCAGTCAATCTGACTGTGCATTCGTTACGATAAGTGCCGTACAAGAAGGGTTTTCTACATGGTAACTCTCTGTGTCAGGAGGAAATCCACACTTGTGTACGACGTTCCATGAAACAATTCAGTTGCATGTCATTCCTTCCAAAATCGTGGAACCATGAAGAGGACTCACAGGTAATATTGTAGCATGTGACTTCTTTGGGAGTAGTATCCTAACATGTTTCTAGACTGTAAATCTTTGTGTTCGGAGAAAAAAACATTCGTTTTTAGCTGATTCTAAAACTATTTTCAGGTTTGTAATGAGCTGAAAATGTGACCAAGGGAGAAAGGCTCAATTCACATGTTTACTTGCACCTTCTACAACTAGATAAACCACTGTAGATGTTTCATAAAAAAAAGAAGTAAGTAACTAGATATTTTTATGTCAAGATAAGAGAAAATCACAACGGTATTTTGTGAACGTTCTTCTGAATATGTTCACACAGGCCTGATTTTCCAAAAGGTGAAACCAGTGATGAGGGACTGAGAGTCAAAGTGGAAGTGCACTTATTAGGCTGATAGTTCCTACATAATATTTCTAACTGTAAACACTTTGTGTTCAGGAGGAAGCAACAACTTGTTTTGTTGATATTTGCATTAACCATGTTCTCGTAGGCCATGATTTTCCAAAAATAGGAACCACAAGTGAGGAGGTTTCAGCGTCAAACATTGCACATGCACTCTTCAATGGTAAGTATCCTACAGGAGTCCTCATACTGTAACTCTTTGTGGTCAGAGAAAATAACAGTTGTTGTGCCCAAGTTCCATGGAACTTGTTGAGCAGCCAGGATTTTTCAAAATGTAACCAGTGAGGATACTCAGAGGTCAAATGTTGCAAGTGCACTTTTCGTTTGGATTACGTAGTCCGTACAGAAGTGTCTATACTGTATTTCTGTTGTGATTAAGAGAAAGTCCAATTGTGTGTGTGACATGTCAATTGGACATTTTCTGCAAGCCATGATATTCAAAATAGAGAACAGACAAGAGAGAAGATCAGAAGCAATTTTGCAAGTGTCTTCTTAGCGGTAAGGGTCGACCAAAAGTTTCTATACATGTCTTCTTTGTGTTCAGGGCGAGTACACTCTTGTTTGCAAGACTGTTCTATTC
>JALPQD010000216.1:2270768-2328666 GCA_023101885.1 Typhlomys cinereus
TGTTCAGGAGGAAATTAACCTTGTTGTTACGCAATTTCCATGAAACTGTTTCATGCAGTCTCAAAACTGTAAACCCAAGTGAAGAGGACTCACAGTCGTCTGTAGCCTGTGCACTTCTTTGGGACAAGTATTCTACACAGGTTCTAGACGGTAAAACTTTGTGTTCGAGTAGAACAAAACATTCGTTTTGTGCTGATTCTACCACTAGTTCCAGTCCTGTTATGCGCTGAACATAGTGACCACGTGACTCAGTCTTTTTTGCAAGAGCCCTTTGCTGGATACGTACGTACAGAAAGTGTCTGTACTGTCAAACTCTTGTGATTCAGGAGAAATTCACACTTGTTGTGAGCCAGTCAATGGAACCATTTACACGGAAGCCATGATATTCCAAAATAGTGCCCAAGCGAGAACGGACTCAGAGTCAAATGTTGCAAGGGTCTTCTTTGCGGTACGATCCCATCAAAGTTCTATACTGTCATTCTTGTGTTCAGGAGCGTATCCCACTTGTTTTGCCAGTTTCCCTGGAAACATGTTCCAGCAGGCTATGATTTCCAAAATAGTGAACCTGTGAGGAGGATCCGAGTCAAAAGTTGGAAGTGCCCTTCTAGTGTAAGTATTCCTACAGAAGTTTCGATACCTACCTCTTTGTGTTCTGCAGAAAATCACCCTTGTTTTGCGAGTTTTCATGGCACCTATCATGCAGAGATGATTTCCAAAATAGTGAACACGTGCGGCGGATTCAGAATCCAAATTTAGGAAGTGCACTTCTTGCAGATATGTATTCTAGAGAAGTTTCTGCACTGTACCATTTGCGTTCAGGCGAAAATTGATCTTGTTGTGTGAATTTGCATGGAACATGTTCACGCAGGCACGCCTTGTGAATGTCCAAGTGAGGAGGATTCTGAGTCAAATGTTGCAGTGCACCCTCGTAGGGATAGTATCCTACAGAAGTTGATCCTGTAACATTTGCATTCAGCGAAAATTCATAACTTGTTTTGTGACTTGCATGGCACATGTTCACCGGCAATGATTTTACAAAATAGTGAACCAATGTGAGGAGGACTGAGTGAAAGTTGCAATGCACTTCTTAGGCTAAGTGTCCATACAGAAGTTTCTATACCGTAAACTCTTTGTGTTCAGGGGAATCTAACTGTTTTACGAATTTCCATGAACAATGGTCATGCATGTCCTCCCTTCCAATCTGAGCCATGTGAAGAGGACTCATTCCTATATTAGCATGTGTACTTCTTTGGGTAAGTGTCTACACAGTTTCTCGGACTGTAAAACTTTTGTTCTGGAGCAAACAACCTTGTTTGTGCTGATTCTCCCAACTATGTACAGCTCTGTAATGAGCCTTGAACTAGTGATCAAGTGAAGAAGATCAAATTCACGTTTCATCTTTCACGTCTCCAGTGATAAGGAATCTTGTAGATTTTCATTTATTGTACCTTTTTTATATAAAACTTTTTTATTGCT
The DNA here is from genome assembly GCA_023101885.1 of Typhlomys cinereus. NCBI lineage: Eukaryota > Metazoa > Chordata > Mammalia > Rodentia > Platacanthomyidae > Typhlomys > Typhlomys cinereus. The sequence goes on from JALPQD010000216.1 coordinate 2,272,245, forward strand.
TATTCAGCTCTTAACAACACATAGTACACCAGTCCCCACCTCCTCTCCCCCCTGAGCCCCCCAGTCCCGTCCCCTCAGCCCTCCCACCCCATTCCCCCGTGCTCGCGCCCCGATTCCTGCGCCTCTTGTGCATGCCTGAACTCTCCGCTGGGCTTCATCTCTGATGAGTCCAGGACTCCAGTGGCACTTTCCCTGAACCCCATTCCTGTGTTAACATTACCATAGGACACACTCCAGTGACTGTCAATACTTGCCTCCAAGGATTTGGTGTCCTTTCGCAAATGCTAGGAACTTTGTGAGTGTCAATCGTGTGTTGGAACATTGCGTGGGCTACAATGTCCAATATGTTTACTTCGGCCCAAATTTGGTGGAGTATCTTGCAAATCATTGCTCATCCCATACTTTTGCTCTACACTTCTTACTGCCCCTCTTCCGCAAATGTCCTGAGCTTCAGGATGGGGAGATATTAGTCTGGCTAGTTATAGGTGGTTGATATCGAGTCTCTGAAGTTATGCATTGCTGGTTCATTGATTCTTTTGCAGTTTGTTGCTCTTGTAATGCTCTTCACTCCATCGTGATGGGCACTGTATTTCCCCCTTCCTTGCCAGAGACAGAAGCTGTTTACACTGGAGTCTTATTATAGAGCACATTCACGGGTAGATGTAATACTTTACCCAAATTGGCATACAGGGTCCTATGGCATTAGAAATGGGCGGGTTCAATCAACCCCTTTGGCAAAAATGGTTACTTTTAATCTGCAGGACTATATGCCCTCCCTTTGGTGGATTCATACCCCCTAATTGAAATATAAGGACGAATTGTGAACTTAACTCAGTGTCACATACTTTACTTGCAATATTGATGGAGTGACCTATTTTCTCTACGTAACATGGTCACATTCTCATCCATTTTTCTGGGTGTGGGGGCCCTCCTCCACCTCCCCTCCTGTTCATAACATCTTTGCAAATCTCTGGTAGTATACATGAGATTTACCTTGAGGTCTAGATGGCCTGGGTGGGTTTGGTTATCTAGGACCACCTATAGTGGATTACTCGCATTGCTGATAATTTTCTGGTGTTGGGATACTTCACTCAATATAATGTTTCTAATTCTCCATTTCCCACATATTGCATTAATTCATCATTTTCTTGGCTGAGTAGTATTCCTTATATAAATATGCCACTTTTCCTTATCCACTTGTCAACTGTGGGCATTTGGGTTTTCATGACTTTGCTATTGTAAATAGTGCTGCTATGAACATGGTTGTGCTTTGTGCCATGAGGTTGAATTTTTGCTGTTATGGGGGATTATTCCAGAGGTGGAATGAGGGTCATATGGCATTTCGATCTTTATTTTAAAAATCGCCAACGCTGCATCAGAGTGATTGTATAAGCTGCATTCCCACTAGCAATTAGGAGAGTTCCCTTCTCTCCACATCCTCTCCAGCATTTGTGTGTTTGATTTGGTGTTTTGCCTCTTGACCGGGTGAGAGATACCTCAGGAAGTTTGATTTGCATTCCTTTGTGTGACCATTTTTGATATTTGTTAGACATTTTAATTTTCATCCATAGTAAAGTTTCTTTTAAGTTCAGGGCCCCTTTTTTTTACTGGGCCATTAGTTTCCTGGTGTTAGTTTTCAAGTTCTTTGTGACTCTGGACAGTGAGCTCTATCAGATCTGTGTTAGTGAAGCTTGTCTCCCATTTCTGTGGGTTGCTTTGAGCTAGTGTTACCATCTCGTCTCCTGAACAACAATCTTTAATTCACAAGATCCCAACGTTGAGAGTTGGTAGCCGTACTTTGCCATGGATGTCGGTTTAGGAAAATGTTTGGCCTAGCCCAATCCGCGCCGAGGGAGGTCCCTAGCCTGTCAACGATGGTTTTTATAGTCTTCTGGCCTGATATCAAGGTCCTGATCCATTTGGAATTAAGTCTTGTACACGGTGACAAGAACGGGTCCAGCTTTTAATCTTCTGCATGTGTCGATCCCGTTTTGCTAGCACCATTGTTGACGATGCTGTTCTTTGGTCCATGGATTTTTGGGCCCTTTGTCAAAGAACCAAATGCTGTCATTTTGTGGGCTTATACCGGATCTTCATCCTTATCCATGATCTCGTGTTCTTTGGAGCCAGTTACAAGGCTGTTTTTGTAAATATGAATCTGCAATATAGACCTAAGGTTCGTGTTGATAATACCTCCCAGCAGTGTCTTTGTTACTCCTGATTGTCTTCTGTTACTCTGTGTCTTCTGTGTCTCCATATTGATTTTGAGGATTGTTTGGTCAAACTTCTTTAACGAATGCTTTGGGGATTTTAATTGAATATAGCATTGGAATCTGTAATTTTGCCTTGGTAGGATGGTCATTTTTACGATGTTGATTCTCCCATCCCGGAACATGGGAGGTCTTTCCTTCTGGTGTCTTCTGTTCTTTTCTTTTCAGGGTTTCCAAAGTTTTTTTTCCCCCCCCCCCATTGAAAGTCTTTAACTCCTTGGTTAGGTTTATAACCAAGGTATTTCCTTTTTTTTAGGGGCTATAGTGAGGGGATGGTTTCTCTCAAGGGCTTTTTCACTTCTTTCATCTGTGGCATATAGGCAGGCCTCTCACTTTGCACATTTATTTTGTATACTGCCCACTTGCTGCCCTTCTCACAATTAGTCCAGGAGCTTCTGGTGGAGTTTTTGGGATTCACTATAATGTAACTCTTTGTATCAGGAGGAAATTCAACAACTTTTTGTATGACGTTCCTGAACCATGTTCATGCCTGTCGTTCCCTAAATTCGTTAACCAAGTGAAGGAGGACTCCGAGTCAATATCGCATGTGCCCAATTCTCTGGGCCAAAGTATCTACATAGGTTTCTAGAGGCTAATACTTTGTGTTTTGAGAAAAAAAATTTAATTTTGCTGATTCTACCAACTATGTTCAGGGCATGTACTGGAGCCTTTGAAAAGCGTGCCCAATTGAGGAAGCATCAATTCAAGTTTCACTTTCACTTCTCCGTGATAAGAATCCTGTAGATGTTATATGTTGTAACTTTTATGTTCGGAGGAAAACAAACTGGTTTGTGCCGTTTTCAGGAAACATTTCACGCGGGCTATGATTTTCAAATAGTGAACCAAAAGAGAGGATGGGGGGGGGTAGGAGTCAATGTTGGAAAGTGCACTTCTTTAGGGTAAGTATCCTTACAGAGGACTCTATACTTTAACACTTCGTGTTCACGGAGAGGACCATACTGTTTTGCGGAATTGAAATAAAAGTTATGCCAAGCCATGAATTTCCAAAATAGTGAAACCAAGGAGAGGTCAGAGTCCAGTGTAATACGAAAGTCCTTCTATAAAACTCTTGTGTCAGGAGCAAATATCAATTGTTGTGCACATTTCCATGGAAACAGTGAAAGCAGGCCATTGATTTTCCAAAATTAGTTAACCAAGTGAGGATGATCAGAGTCAAATGTGTAAGTGCTACTTCATTGGATACGTAACCTACAGAAGTTCCTATCGTGTAACTCTTGTGTTCAGGAAGAGAGTTCACACTTGCTGTGCGACAGTCAATGGAAACATTTTCATGCAAGCCAGGATATCCCCAAAAATAGTGAACCAAGAGAGAAGGGACTCAGAGCAATATTGCCGTGCTCTTCTTCTTAGCGATAAGTATCAACCAAAGTTCTATGCTTGGTCATTCTTTGTGTTCAGGTGAGGAGGACACTCAGAGTCAAATGTTGGAAGTGACTTTTAGTGGTAAGTGCTCCTATTAGACATGTTTCGAACTGTACTCTTTTTGTTCTGCAGAAAACTCCCAATTGTTTTGCGATGTTTCCACGGAAACATGGAAACATGAGGAGATGATTTTCAAAATGGTGAACCAAGTGCGGAGGATTTCCGAATCAAATGTCGTAAGTGAACTTCTGTGGATAAGTCTTCTAGCGCAGTTTCTACACTGTAATATTTTGCTTTCAGGAGAAAAATCATACTTGTTTTGGGACATTTCATGAAACATGTCCACACAGGCCATGAGTTTCCAAAATAGGAATCAAGTGAGGAGGATTCAGAGTCAAATGCTGGTGGTGCACCTCTTAGGGAAAGTATACAGAGAAGTTTGTATACGTACACATTTAATTCAGGAGAAAGTCATACTGTTTCTGACCTTTGCATGGAATGTTCACACAGGCCATGATTTTCTCAAAATAGTGAACCAAGTGAGGAGGACTCTGGTCAAATGTTGCAAGTGAACTTCTTTGGGAAAGTGTCATACAGAAGTTTCTATACTGTCAACCTTTGTCATTCGGGAGGAAATCCACACTTGTTGTGTGACGTTCCATGAAATATGTTCATGAATGTCATCCCTTCCAACTCGTGAACCAAGTGAAGAGGGACTCACCGTCCTATTTGCTGTGTACTTCTTTGGGCCATAGTATCCTCACAGGTCTAGACAGTAAAACTTTGTGTTGGGGAAAAGAACATCGTTTTGTGCTTGATTTCTACCAACTTATGTTCAGGCCTTGTCATGAATTGAAAAATAGTGACAAAGTGAGGAAGCATCAATTTAAATCTTTCACTTTCCACTTCTCAGTGATTCAGGAATCCTGTAGATGTCATTACGTTATAAGTTTTTTATGTCCGAGGAATTACACTGTTTTGTGACGTTTCATGGAATCTGTTACATAGGCTATGATTTCCAAAATAGTGATCCAGGACGAGGACACAGAGTCACAATGTTAGGAAGTGGCACTTTTAGTGGTAAGTATCTAAGAAGTTTCGTACTGTACCTCTTTGTTTTTCTGCAGGAAAAAATTACACTTGTTTTTATGTACAATCCATCGAACCTATTCATTGCAGGATATGATTTCCATAAAATAGGAAACGTGTGGAAGATTCAGGAATCAAATGTAGGTAATAACACTTCTTGCGGCTACGATTTAAGAAGTTTCTACCACCGTACCATTGCGTTTGGAAGAAAATCATACTTGGTTTTTTTGCCCTTTCCATGGACCAGTTCACGGACGCAATGCTTTTCCAAAATATTGAATCAAATGAGGAGATCAGAGTCAACTGCTGGAAGGGCAGTCTGAGGGAAAAGTATCTAGGTAAGTTTGTATACTGCAACATTTGTGTTCAGGAGAACATCATACTAGTTTTGTGACGTTTGCATGGCACATGTTCACCAGGCCATGCTTTACAAAATAGTGAAACAATGTGATGAGGACTCTGATCAAATCTTGCATGTGCACTTCTTTAACGATAAGGCCGTACAGAAGTTCACATGAACTCTCTGGCTTAGGAGGAAATCACCACTGTTGTACGACGTTTCCATGAAACATATTTCTTGCATGTCATCCCTTCCAAAATCGTGAACAGTGACGAGGACTCACTATTTTAGCTGTTGTACTTCTTGCGGATAAAGTATCCTACACAGGTTTTAGACTGTAAATCTTTTGTCGGAGAAAAAAACATTCGTTATGTGATTTTAACAACTATTTAAGGTTCTGTAATGAGCTGAAACTAGTGCCAGTGGAGAAGACCATCAAATTCACTGTTTCACTTAACTTCTCAATGATAATCACCCGTAGATGTTCAACGTCGTACCTTTCTATGTCAGGGAGAAAAATCACACTGGTTTTGTGACGTTTTCATTGAATATGCTTCCCACCGGCCTTGATTTTCCCAAAAGGTGAACCAAGTGAGGAGGGACTGAGAGTCAAATGTGGAAAGTTGCCAACTTATTAGGGATAAGTATCCTTACATAGATTCTACACTGTAACCTTTGTGTTTCAGGAGAAGACAACTTGTTTTGTGGATTAATTTGCATATAAACATGTCTCGTAGGCCATGATTTTCGAAAACTTAGTGAAACAAAGTGATGAGGTTTCCGAGTCCAATATTGCCCATGCCCTTCTTAATGGTAAGTTTCCTACAAAGGCGTCCCTATACTGTTAACTCTTTGTGTTCAGGAGAAAATAACAGTTCGTTGCTGCCACCTTTCCATGGAACATGTGAAGCAGGGCCCGATTTTTCCAAATCTTAGTTACCCAAGTGAGGATGACTCCGAGTCAAATGTTGCAAGTGCAATTCGTTGGGATACGTATCTGTACAGAAGTGTCATACGGAACTCTTTGGATTAAGAGAAAAGTAACAATTGTTGGTGACGTAATGGACCTTACATGCAAGCCTGATATTCCAACATAGAGCCCCAAGAGAGAACGACTCAGCGTCCAAATGTTGAAGTTGCTCTTCTTCGGCGGTAGCGGTGCCAAAAGTTTCTATACTTGTCATTCTTTGTGTTCAGGAACCACTTCTGGTACCAATTTCTTCGTATTAGTTAGGGTTCTCTAGAGTCACGAATTCACAGCATATTATTATATATTGAAAATTTATTAGTTGGCTTACAGTATATGGCCGAGGTAGTCCAGCAAAGCTGTCAGTTAACCGAGGTAGTCCAACAATGGCGCCAGTAGCCGAGGTAGTTCCAAGATGGCTGGCCAATAGCTAGCTGCTCAGTTCAGTAGTCAAATGGGTCATGGCTGAGGTTGGAGAACTCCTAGAGTCTTTAGTCGAAGCTAGAAGGTTGAGAAACCAGAGCAGCAGAAGGAAGAACGATTCCTAGCACAGCTGCAGAGAAGCATCTGTTCTCCTGGGTGGCTCCTTTTTACATGATGCAGGTATTGGGACAATCTTTGAGCTTTGGAGGTTCTGATAGGATCAGGGCATGTATAATCCTTTCAAGTAGTCTCTGTTTATCCTTTCCAGAGGTGGTCTCAACCCAACTTAGTTAATACTGGATTGGTCAAGTTGATATCCAGGTTAACTATCACAGTATGATGACCACAATAAGAAAAGATAATACCTGAAAACATACCCAATTTTAAGCAACGATGGATTTCAACAGTATTTCAATAGGACATTTCCAGAATTGAGCAGTGTTGTGGAGAAGATGAAGGATTTCACTTTACATCCTGTGATGTTAGACAATATGGAAGGAACGTTCATGTAACTTATTCCATTACAATCACAAAATTAAAGATGTACAAGAACACAAACACAATAATTCCTAATCCTATATGACTGTTAATATTCAAGTAATTAAATAAGATTATATGTGAACATGTGCTTAAGAACGAGGCACAGAATTGAAAGCAATTTTTCTTAAGAAATTGACAGTCCTTTAAACCTATGGTTTCTAATACATAGGACAAAGTTTAAGTGCATGTTTTTTGAGACCCTTTTAGAGATAATCCAGTTATTGGGGACAAATTTGAAATGTCTAACAATATAAAAAATGGTACACAAGGGAATGCAATCAAACTTCCCTGAGGTATCATTCTCACCCTGGTCAAGTGGCAAAACCCACAATCACACACACCACAATGCTGGAGAGGATGTGGAGAGAAGGGAACTCTCCTATATTGCTGTGGGAATGCAGGCTTATACACAACTCTGATGACGTGTGGCGATTTTTAAAAAAATAAGATCGAAATGCCATATGACCCTCCTATTCCACCTCTGGAATAACCCCCATAAGCAAAAATTCAACTCAATGGACAAAGCACAACCATGTTCATAGCAGCACTATTTCTAGCAAGTCCTGGAATAAACCCAATGCCCAACAGTTGACATGGATAAGGAAAATGTGGCTATTCTATATATGGAATACTACTCAGCCAAGAAAAATGATGAATTAATGCAATATGCTGGGAAATGGATGGAATTAGAAACAATTATATTGAGTGAAGTATCCCACACACAGAAAATTAAGCATATATATAATCCATAATAGGTGGATCCTAGTACCAAACCCACCTGAGGCATACTCAAGTAAATCTCTGTAATACAGTAATTGCAAAGATTATAAACGAGGGGAGGGGAAGGAGGGGCCCCCCAGAATAAGGAGATAGTGGATCATGCTACAGTAGAGAAAATAGGTCACCATCAAATATTGCAAGTAAGTATCGAGACATCTGTTATACTCATTTTCCTTCCTGGTCACTTGCAACGAAGGGCTTCAATCTCACCAGTCAGGGAGGCATGGAGTCTGGCAGATAGATGGTAACCATCCTGCAAATGGGAGACTGACCCTCCTCCACTGCATTCTCTTACTCTTATTCCATCTACCTTTGAATCTATTCTTATAGTAGACTCCATTTTACAGCCTTTTATCACATGGCTAGGAGGTGACCTCCAATATCAATCAATGTTTGCTTAATCTTCGCCGGGCCAGTGGGGGGAGAGGGGCAACGGCAGGGCCTCGTGCCCATGAGGCAAATGGGTGATCCAGCAAACAGGTCAACCACCCAGATCCCGGGAAGTCAGGTGATGAAACAGCAAAAACAACGAGTTGGCTTCAGATCCGTCTTTTCAGGAAGGTTTGGGCTTATATAGGGTCGGCTCCAATCAGGGTGTGGCCACCCCTCGGCTCAGGGGAAAGGGGGAGCAGCCACCAATCATCTAGCGTTTGTTTCCTAGGTGTCCAGGGATAGATGGCCACTTCCCATTGGTGGTTCTTTCCCTCTTCCCATTTGTTGTTCATCCCTCTGCCCATTGTTTGTCCATCCCTCTGCCTGTATGGTTCCATGTTCGGCTTGTCTGTAGTGAGCCCTCCTGGATTCAGGAGCCCAGGCTAGGGCCTCCCTGAATCAATTGTGCCACATGTTTCACCCTTTTATTTATAATATCTTTTCAGTGGGGACTATGATAGTTGGGGTGACCCCAGAGCCTCTTAGCTGCAGAAATTACAGATTACTATGCCTATCTTAGGTTGGGACACCACCCTTGTGTGTAGCTTTACACATCATGGACTACCGTCTTGAGACCATCGCAGAGAAGGATCATGGTCCCAAAGGGGACTAAAGCAGTGACAGAGAAAAGGAGGTTTTGTCAGGGCAGAGCAGGGCAGAGGGGCTGTAGGTGGCACAGGCACAAAAAACATCTAGAAGATCTGGGGAGACATAAATCAGGAACCTACAATTGTAAATTAGTAAGTCATAGCTTCAATAGAGGACGCCAGGCTTACAATGGGCTTTGGTGGTATTAGTGAATATCCAAGGCCGCATGGATGATCTGAGGACTGGAAAGCAAGCTTTGTTATTTGGGGAATATATTAAATACCTGTAAGAAAATTGTGGACAGACAGAACACAATCTATTAGAAAAACAATTGTGATGATATAAACATAAGAGTAAGGCCTTAGATGTTACTGTAGAAAAGAAATTTTCAAGCAGGCAAGATTGTGGTGAGCAATTCTGAGAACCCTGTCACCTCAACCCCACCAGGGTTCAGGAAAAATGTCTAGTAACGGTGATTTGAAGCCAGACACCGAAAAATACCCCCACCCTCAAGCTCCAGGAAAGTTCCCCTTCAAGGCTCGGGGGGTGGGTGTAGATGCTGCTGCTTGCAACCAATCAATTTAAAGTTAAGTGTTTTAAGCCAATTATTTTGTAACATCACATAGCCCCCTACAAAAGAAATAAAAGGTGTCTAACTTCTTGACTCGGGGTCGGCTCTCCTGCCTTCTGTGTGAGTTGACCCCAGCGTGCGAATAAAATCCGCTTGTTTTTTTGCATCGAACTCGTGTTGTGAGTGCTCTGTGGGGTGTCACTCCCCAGCGTAAGACTGGACATTGGCCCTTGAGTCTTGCATGGTTCCCTGACCGGAATGAGTGACCTCCCAGCCTTCACCACGACTGGTTTGGAGGTTTACTTGAGCAGGTCTGTGTTTGTTGTTTCTGTTTAATGTGCCTGGTTAGTTTTGTTGGTTTGTAATTACAGTTTGCTTGTCACAGAGAGCTTTTTGTGGAGTCTCAGGGAGACGAGACTCATTTGGTTTGAATTTGTAGAGCCTAGGAGAGGCTCATTTGTATTGGCCAGAGCGGTGGGCAGACGAGCCAAGACATCGTGGGTGAGGATACTAGAGGATGCTCCAGATTCCGTTTGGGAGAAAGGAGCCATGAGGGTCCTTCTCCACTTGAGGCGGCCAGCGTGAGGCTGCCACCTGGAATTGCTGCCGTGACAGGGTTATGACATTTCTGTCCCAGGCGTACTTGTCTCATCTGTTTATTATGGTTGTCTTTCTCATTGTTCTTGTTATTGGCCGACAATTTCTTCCTTCCTTGACTGGTCTTAACATGGGACAGACTTGAGATGATTTTTTATCTCTATGCAGGCCACTTTGGGGGAGTTTAGGGAAAGAACTCGAAATCAAGTGTATTAAAATTAAAAGGAAAAATTCATCACTCCCTGTTCTCTAAATGGCTCACTTTCAAGGCCAGCAGATGTGTGGTTTTAAACTGTGGAAGAAAAGAATTTTTACAGAAATTGTGACAAATAATGAGGAATTGTGACTAACAGCCTGGTGGTCAGCAGTTTCGAGTTCTGAAAACAACAGGTGGCTAGAGACTGAAACATCTCCACTCTCGAAGGCTCCCTGTTGAGAATCTTCCCCCTTCAAGGTCTTGGAGAACATGTTTTCAGTATGTCCAAATGCTCTAAAGCCCGCTTGCCCCCTCCCCACACAGAACTCCGGGAAATGCTCCCCCCTCAAGGTCTGTATGTGCATCTATGCCAAACACCACACAGCCTTTGTGTTATTATTGTAACTATGACCGAGCTTCACTCCAAGCCATTGCTATCTTGGCACCAACACAAGTCAGCCTGCTGCAGCATTTGACCGGGACCTCGCCCACCAAGAAACTGCACGACTTCGACCAGAAAACATCTGATGGTCACCTTGGCTGACTCAACGTCCTTGGTGCTATTGAAAGTGTGCAAAGAGTGCTATAAAAATATGTTTTGCTACCCTATACCCTATAAAAACCCTACCCCGACCTCCGTCGGGGCCGCTCTTCTCTTGCTTGCAAGGGGGAGGCGGTCCTGGCATGCCAGAATAAAACTACGCCTTTTGCCATTGCATCAGCCTCTCGGTCCTCGTGTCTCCTTTGGGGGTCGGGGGGGTGACTTGAGGAACTTCGGTTCCAACCATCTGGTGCGTTGCCGGGAAGGCCCCAACCCACCCCAGGGGGAAGCGACGACCAGTTTGAGGTGAGTGGAGCTCCTGAATTGTCTTGTGGTCTCGTGCTTTGTGTCTGTGGTCTCTCGTGTCAGTTTCTTTCCAGGCCACCTAGGTGGGACGAATTGGGGCTGTCCCGTTCAAAGGGTGGCAGAGTGTCCGAGACAGCTCGCATGGGGGCAAGGACGACTCGTCCGACCCCGGGGTGGCAGCAGGGGGTAAGCCGCAGTTGGATGGATTTTCCCAACTGGATCAGTTGGATGGGATATTCCAGCGAACTCCCCCATAAGGCTTGGGCAATTGGATGGGATTTTCCCATGAACCCAACCCTGTGAGTAAGCGCAGTTGGATGGATTTCCCACTGGGCTCATGGTGAGATTTCTGGAGAAAGGAGGACATACCCGAACTGCAGCGGGCCTCCGAGCTTCCTCTGTTGCCTGCTTCTTTTACTTTCACTTTCTTCCCGGGAGTGCGACCTCTCCCGCGGACGCTTAGGGGATCCGGGCGTCTCAGATACTGTTGGATTTGTTATTGTCTCTTCTCTGTTCTTAGGTTTTTTGTTTCCAGGAAATAGATATATCATGGGGCTGACTCAAATCAATGCCCTTGATGACGATCAGCATTGGACGGACGTTTAAGGCTGGATGACTAATTTGTTTGGGATATCAGGAAAGGAAAATGGCAGAGTTTTCTGACGCTCAGCAGTGGCCGGCTTTCCAGACCGCCGGCCTCCTGGTGGGATGAATAGTTTCCCACCCTCTGTTCTGATGAATGGGCCCACTTTTCAAGGGCTGCAAATGTTTGTTTAGGAAAAGGAAAGCGCCTTGCCCCCCTGTACTGCGGGGGCCAGAAATACTGTCGTCGTTTTTTTTTTGTGTCTGTGTTATGATGATCATCATTTTAAGATTACTTTAATGTGTTTGATTTGCTTAGTCTATCGGATTTTCCTATAATATGTGGGTTTTATGTTTTAAAATCAAAAGGTATGGCCATTTTCAATCTTATTGCGCCGCTATAATTACATCTTGGTGTTTTTTTTTGACTCTTTATTATGTGGCATGCTCAATTTAAATGGCAACTGTGCACACTTAAGAACAACATAAAAGGCCTGAGTACTTACGGACTAAAATATTTTGTTTATCTTGATTTCTATGAAGCTTCACAAAAGATGATATTGTTTTTTACACTAGGATCTAATAACCATCCATTTTGTAATTCCTTAAAAGTTTGTTTTCCCCATATGCTACCCCACCATCAGCAACCAGAAAGGAAAACTGATTTCGAGAAATTCAATTGGAATTTCTTCATTCTCCTGGTATGTATGCTACTTTACTGTTTCCAGGTGTACTCCTGTGTTCTGTTAACTTCTTGCTAACTTATTGGGATTCATAATGATTTTTACAGATGAGGTCTGACTTGTTTTGCCTCTTTAAAGGACATTTTTAAAGGGTAAACACAGCAAAACCTATCAAGTATGAACGAAAATAATATGGTAGTAATGTGCAAGACGGTTTTAAAAGAATGTTTTGAAAAAAAGTGTGTTTATGGGATGAGCTATCTTACCTTAGAGAGTTAAAGTATGCAGAACGTTTATGAGTCGGTTACTTAAAAAGTGTTAAAGTAGTGATGAAGGTTTGTGGAATGTCATGAAGGTTTGTGTGGAATGTTAGGTTTTGAGAAGACTGAAAATTGGTGCTGGTTAAAAGGCATGTCATACATTATGCTCTTCCTCATATTATAAACGACAAACATTCAGCCTCAAAAATTAGCATTAAGAATACTTACGCTTCATGTATCTTAAATGATTTCATTGTTTGTTTTCATTAAATAAGACTTTGGTACTAGGACCTTGAGCCCAGCCCTTGGCAAGGCCCTCATCTGCTCCCTGGAAGGTGGGGTTCCGATGAGCAGGGCTCTGCCCAGAGCATCAGACCACAGGAGGAACCGAGTGCCCCCGCCCGATGATGGCCACTCAGCTGCAGCTTAGAGCGGCGACTCAAGGCCAGCGTTAAACCACCTCTCCTTCACTTTTGGAACAGGCCTCTCCTGGAGGGGAGGAAAGGGCACCTGCAAAATGGGGAGGAATGTTTGACCTCTGTATGAATGTGTGAGTGAATTCGGCCTGAGGTGGGAACCTGTAACACCTCTCTGTGCTCGATGTTGTAAGTCCCACGGCGAGAATCCCTAAATCTCTTAAAGCACGGGATTGATGGGCCAGGTCTGCGTTTTCCATGGGATAAACCATTATGTCTAGGGTGGGATTCAGATTAGATCAGATCGCACGTCACGAACATAGCTGAAACCCCACTATGCTAAAGTTATCACCCATGGACTCTCAAAGGTTTGGCCGGCTGGCCTTGCAATATGTCTCCTAGAGCGGACTTCCCTCCTTTGCTCTGTCTGCTGCCTTGTGGTGGGATTCAATGTGACATTTAGCTCGTGTTAATCATGAAAGGACAATTCCTAAAAATGTTTGCCCTGTACGAGGAACATGCCCTTCCTGTCTGAGACCGATACCCATACAGTTTACAATTAACTAGGAAGCAATGGAAAAGAAGTCAGACATGTGTGTGACCATGGACCTCTCCCCTTTTATGTTGTGGATGTGACTCTGGCTCCCCTGACCATCGAGGACATCGGGGTAGAGTGCTGAGAGAGTCACTTGTATTCTGGACCGTCCTGTATACTCTTAGAAGAAATTCCCCAGAAAGACTTTAATTATATACCAATCTCCACCTAGAAAGTTAAGAGTGCTAAGAACATTGTGTACCAAAAATACAGCCTAGTAGCTCCGGCAAAGCTTTGTCTCACAAATCAAATGCCTCGAGAGACTAAGGTGGAACAGGAATTTCATTATCTTCCAGTCAGCAAAACTCCTTCTGGAAATAGCATCCTCATCTGGAAGGGAGAGGTTGGGCACATTAGGAAGCTTTCTTTTCTGTCTTGGCAGGTAGAATCCTTTTGTTTCTGTTTGTCCTAAACTTTAAATAAGCGGTGACTAGGATAATAATGAAAAAGGAAAAAGAGGAAAGAACCAGAAAGCAAAGAAATCAAACTTGAGCATTGCCTATAGGGATAGATTAAACAGCATCCCAAGCTACAACTCAGGCCCCTCCCGTACAGGGGAAAAGGTTGAAAAAGATGCTTTAAATATGACTAGAACTGGGTGCTTCTGAGGCCGGTTGTGAGCATGGGAAGCTTTCCTGTGGCCTTGTCCCAAACAGGGAATTTCCACGGAGGCACAGCTATTGCCCCCCTGCATCCCCAGTGCCCAGGGGTCGAACACCCGGTGGGCATCTGTATGTAATGGCCTGAAAGAAGTCATAGCTTCCCTCCGATGGAAACGAGGGTTTGCCTCTGATATCAGCAAAAGAAGCCCAAATTGCCAGGGTTGTGAGCATGCTCATGAGAACCTTGGGTTTAAATCCACAATGGGAAGCCTCTTTGTTCTATGTTAATGGACTAGGAGGACAAAGCAAAATTTCTAGTGCTCAACTTTCCTTCCTAGGGCTTTTGTCAACTTTTGATTTTACTAAAATGTTAATGATCAGGAAATGACAGGTCACCAGTTTACAAAGTAGAATACAATGACAACTAGAAGGATTGAAACCAGGAAAAATAGCAAAACTCCAGGTGTTAGACCAGACTAGTTTTACAAACAAATCTATGCTGGCTGTTTTATGTAGATCTAAGATGGTCTTGCCTAAAGATGAAATAATGCTTACAGACCTATGGAACTTTCCATGTCAGGAATATAATGTCCCCATAAAAGGAACTCTGTGACAGGTTTTATCGCTCTTGGCTTTTGACACCCTACAAACATGATTTTCCCACCACTCTTGCCTTGTACCCACAGTAAGATTGCTGAAACATTTTTTTTGGTTATCCTTGTGCCTTCCCAGTTTACAATGGTCTAATCCTTGTGTAGATCTTGAAAGTTCACCTGTGTTTTGTCTCTTTTAGATGGCCTTAAAGTAATAGGGCCATCTATCAAAGACCTTAGCACCATCCCAGCATCACATATGTGAGGACTTAGATGAGGGTACAGACCACTCTCATTTCCTTCGCCCTGAGTCAGCAGGAAGCAGCCAGAAAAAAGTTTCGAATAATCGCCCTTTATTCCCCCAGAGTGGTCTAGTCCCCTCAACATAGGTTTTGGGGAATGAGCGCAGATTAGAGCAGCCCATGTGGGCTGGGTTCTCTCAAGGTCTTTAAAGTTCTTTGGAATTCCAAGGCCATCCCCACCACTGCTGGGTCCCCCATGAAAGAACTCCTGCTGTAAGCAAATAAAACGTGGACAGAGGAAACAAGCCAGGCTGGTCAAAACACTGGTTCGATTCCTCTCCATGGTAACTACCCCATTTTCTTACTCTCCTGGGCCCCTCATTATGCTTCTGTTGCTTTTGGCTTTTTGGCCCTGCATTTGGAGATCGCGTGCTTGCCTTTTGCTGGGAGCGCATTGTCATGTGGGCGGTGGTGTGTTAAGACGACAGTACCAACCCTGCCCCAAGTAGACCAGAAAACACCTCCGGCCTTTTAAGATTAAAATTTATTCACCAAACGAAGGGGAGGGGGGAATGTGGAGAAAAGAAATTTTTACAGAAATTGTGACAATAATGAGGTTGTGACTACAGTCCTGTGGTCAGAGTTTTCAGAGTTCTGAAAACAAACCAGGTGGCTAGGACTGAAAACATCTCCCTCTCAGGTCCCTTGTGAGAATCTTTCCCCTTCAAGGTCTTGGAGAAATGTTTTCAGTATGTCAAATGCCGTCTAAGCCCGCTTTGCCCCCCTCCCCCCACAGAACTCCGGGAAATGCTCCCACCTCTCAAGGGTCTAGTATTGCAGGCTATGGCCAAACACCACCAAAAGCCTTTGTATTATTATTGTACTATGACCGAAGCTTCACGTCCAAAGCCACGTGCTATCTGCACAAACAATCAGCCCTGCTGCGCGACCATGTTGAGCCGTGGACCGGTCGCCCAACCAAGAACTGCCCACACTTCCCAGAACATCTGATGGTCACCCTTGGCTGACTCAACGGTCCTTTGTGTCTGACAGAGTGTGCCAAAAGAGTGCCTAAGAAAAATATGTTTTGCTACCCTATACCCTCTAAAACCTTAAACCCCACCCCGCCCTCAGTCGGGGCCTCTTTTCTCCTTCTCTTGCTTGCAAGGGGGAGCGGTCCTGGCATGCCAGAATAAACTCGCCTATTGCCATTGCATCAGCCTCTCGGTCCTCGTGTCTCCTTTTGGGGTCGGGGCGGGTGACTTGAAGGAACTTCGGTTCCAACAAAACTGCCCTCTTTTTATTTCTAAAGCAACTAAGGAAAGAAAGCCTCTGCCCCCCTGTACTGGAGGGGCCAGAAGAACTGTCATTTTTTGTGCTGTGTCTATGATGATCTCATTTTAAGAGTTACTTTAAATGTTTTGACTTGCTTAGTTATCTGGATTCCCCATGGTATATATGTTTTGTGTTTTAAAATAACAAAGCTATGGCACTTTAAATTATTGCACGCTTATAATCACATCACATTTTGGTTTTGATTTTGTTTATTATTTTGCATGCTCAATTTAAATGCATATGCACAATTAAGAATGAATCATTTTGATAACATTACAAAGGCCTGAGTGCGTACTGACTAAAATATTTTGTTTTATCTTGATTTTTGTGAAGCTTCACAAAAGGTGATATTGTGTTTTTATCTAGGATCTGGATAACATCATTTTGTAATTCCTTTAAAGTTTTTTTCCCATGTGTAATACCAGCATATCTAGCAACCAGAAAGGAAAAACTGATCTCTGGGAAATCCATTGGAATTTACTCATTTTCCTGGTATGTATGAGCTCCCTTCCTTGGGAACAAGTCTGCTTTCTAATTCCAGGTATACTTCTGTGTTCTGCTACACCCTTGTTAACTTAATTTGGATGTAATGATTTTTAAGATGAGGTCTACTGTTATTGCCTCTTTTAAAGAACATTTCTTAAAGGATAAACAAAAGGAAACCATCAAGTAGGAGAAAAGACAATATAAAAAAAGTATGATACTTAGATGTGTAAGAAGTTTGAAAAAGGTTTATGGGATGAGATATCTTACTTAGAAAGTTAAAAGAATGTTAAAGTATATGGTGCAGGTTTATAGAATGTTATGAAGGTTTATGGAATGTTAGGTTTATGAGAAGACTGAAAATTAAAGATGATGGTTAAAGGAAATGTCATGCATTATGCTTCTTCCATATTACAAAAGAAAAAGCCTCAGAAATTAGAAATTAAGAATTAAGCTTCATGTATTCAAATGTATTTTAATTGCTTGTTTTGATTAAATAAGAATTTGGTTACTAGGACCTACAGGAGCCCTGGCAGGGCCCTCATCTGCTCCCTGGGATGTGAGTTCCCAGAGAGCAGGGCTCTGCTCAGCATTAGACCAACAGGAGAAGCCGAGGCCCAGCTGCAGCTTGGAACATACTGAAGGCAAGTTGTTAAACGAAATCCCTGCTCACCTTTTGAAGAAGACTTTTCCCAGAAGGAAAAAAAAGAGGGCACTTTAAATGGGGGGGGATGTTTTTAACCACTGTGTGAATGTGTGAATGAATGCTGGCCAGAGGTGGGAAACTGTCCTGCCTCTGTGCTTGAGTTTGTAGTCCCCGGCGAGATCCCTAAGATCTCTTAAAGTCACGGGATTTGATTGGGCCAGTTCTGTGTTTCCATGGGTGATAACATACAGTCTAGGGTGGATCGGATTAGAATCTGATCGCAAGTCACGAATAGCTGAACCCACTATGGCCAAGTTATCACCCATGACTCTGCAAAGAGTGTGGCCAGACTGGTACTTGAATGATCTTTCCTGGAGGGATTCCCAACCTTTGTTTGTCTTGTCACGTGGTGGGGATCAATGTGACTCTAGCTCTTTGTCTATGTAGTACAGTGGGGTCAATGTGACTTTAGCTCTTGTTAGTCAATGGAAGGGAATTCCTAGAAATGTTTGCCCTGAAGGAAAGTGCTTCAAGTCTGAGACAATGACTATGCTGTTTAAATATAGCATAGGGAATACAGGAACTTCAGGCATGTGTTGACCATGGGACCCTTTTAGTGATGTCAGGGGAGCACTGGCCTCCCTCGACCAAGCCACAGGCAGTGTCAGTGGATGTTTTTGCTGACAACACTTCGTTATGTGATTGGCAGAACTCTGCTGAGCCATGCATCCTTTCCTCAAGTCCAGGTCCACTAAACTGAAGCCAAAAGAGAGATTTCCCCCTTCCTGTGTCCAGAAAAAAATGAATGCTTATTACTACAACCTGAAAGAGAGTCAACTTGTATATTTTTGACATGTCCTGTATCATCTTAGACAAGAGGATGGCCCCCTAATACCATCCAACTAGACAAAAAAGGCAAACAAATACAGAAAGTTAAGAGACTATAAGATTTGTACCAAAAGTACCAGCTAGTAGCTCAGGAAAAGCCTTATCTCGCAAAAATATGCCCTCGAGAGACTAGGGTGGAACAGGAATTTCATCTAGCTCCCACATCAGCCAAACTCCCATCTGGAGGACAGGGTTCTCATCTGTTAGGGGGAAATAGGCCCCCATCTGGAGGATAGCATCCTCATCTGTAAGGTACAGGTTGGCACTATCAGGAAGCTTTCATTTCTGTCTTGGAAGTAGAATCCTTTGTTTCTCTTTGTCCTAGAACTTTAAAATAGGGCAAGTGATCTAGGACTTAATATAGAAAAAAAAAAAAAAAAAAAAAAAAGAACCAGAAAGCAAAGAAATCAGAACTTGACATTTGCCTAGGGAGATAGATAGATTACTAACAGGCACGCCCAAGCAGATCAACCCAGGAACCCTTCTGACAGGGGAAAGATGAAAAAGATGCTTTAAATATGACCAGACTGGGCACTTTAAGATGGTTATAAGCACAGGAACTTCCACGCGGCCTATGTCCTGACTATGGAGTTTCCACTGGAGGAAATTGCCCCCTGAACCCAAGGGCCCGGGGGTCAAGCCCTCTGTTGGGAACCAATGAAATGGCCTGAAGCTCCTAGCTTCCTTCTGATGGAAAAGGGTAGTTTGCCTCTGATCACCAGTGAAAGCCCAAAATGCCAGATTGAGCATCTCATGAGAACCTTGGGTTTAGCATGCATATGGGGAAGTCACTTTGTTTCTATGTTAATGGACAAAGGAGCACAAAATTTTAGTGCTCTACTTCCTTACTAGGCTTTTGTCAATCTTGTTTTTTACTAAAATGTAATGATCAGGGAAATGACAGGTTCACCAGTTACAAAAGTAATTACTGAGATTCCTTACATACCTAATAATATGTTTTACATGCCTAAATGCCTGAATATTCTGGCTTAGGCTTAATAGATATAAAATATTTTAGCACTATTAAAAGTCATTCACATGGTTCTAGTTTTAGATGCACCAAAGTCTTAAAACATAGGTGGGTAATGAAGAGACCTTAGAACCCAATTTTGATTTTCTTTTAGTTTCTTTAGGTATGTTTCTCCCATGTATATTCTTTCTTGTGAGGCCCAGTGAGCTCTCATGTGATCTAGTCAGAGTGGCCATTAGCTCTAGCTATAGACAGGCTAGGAGATGGCCCCACATGCCTAGCTGAACACATATCTCTGCTCAACTGAAGTTGCCCACCCCCTGTTCCTCCCCTACCTAGAGGTCCATGGGCTGTCCCCAGGTGTTGTGGTAAAAACAGGATGCAATTCAAACTGCTCATGGACAGGCAGGGGGGAGGGGCCAATCCCTGCATGCCAAAACTGTTGGCTGTCAGCCAACATGTAGCTA
This sequence comes from Typhlomys cinereus, assembly GCA_023101885.1. NCBI lineage: Eukaryota > Metazoa > Chordata > Mammalia > Rodentia > Platacanthomyidae > Typhlomys > Typhlomys cinereus. The sequence continues at coordinate 2,292,030 of JALPQD010000216.1, forward strand.
CTAAGTTGGAAACCCCCTCCCTTTGCCAATAAGCTAGAGCTGAAATCAGACATGTTTAATAAGTTCTACCCTCACCCTAAAAATTTGCCTTAAGTTAAACTCAGTGCTTGACAGAGGGAAAATACCAATGACAAACTTAAGGAGTTAAACCAGGAGGAAAAACAGCAAAACTCCAGGTGTTAGACAGACTAGTTCTGACAACAAATCTATGCTGGCTTTTCATTTAGATCTGAGAAGTGGTCTTGCCCTAAAGACAAAATAATGCTTACAGACCTATAGAGTTTCCATGTCAGGAGATAATGTCCCTACATGTGTCATCTTAAAAGGACCTTGTGAAGGTTTTATAGCTCTTGGCTTTTACACCCTACAAACATGATTTTCCTTACTAACTCTTGCTTGTACCCACAGTGAGATTGCTGAACTTATTTGTGCCTTTCCAGTTACAAAGATCTAATCCTTGTATAGATCTTGAAGGTTTCACCTGTGTTTTGTCTCTTTTAGATGGACTTTAAAGTAATAAAGCCATCTATAAAAGACATCTAGACCATCCCAGCATTTCATAGATGAGGATATCAGACTGCTCTTATTTCCTTCTCCCTGAGTCAGCAGGAAGCAGCCAGAGCGAGTCATCGTCCTTTATCCCCAGAGCGGTCTGAGTCCTCAAATAGGTTTATGGGGAAATGAAGCAGGATTAGAGCAGCCATGCTGGGATGGGTCTCTCAAGGTCTTTAAAGGTCTTTGGAATTCCTAAAGGTCATCCACCACTGCTGTGATCACCATGAAAGAACACTCCTGCTGAAGAAATGACTCCAGTCCTCCCATGCCCCGAATAGGCCAGGAGACATCCTCCGAATTTTAAGGTTAAAATTCTGCCAAAGAAAAAGGGGAGAATGTAGAAAAAGAAATTTTCAAGACAGGCAAGATTGTGGTGAGCAATTCTGAGAACCCCGTCACCTCACCCCAACCCAGGGTTCCAAGTAAAAGGTTGAGTACGTGTGGTGAAGCCAGACACCAGAAAAATATCCCCACACTCAGGGCTCCAGGAAATGTTTCCCCTTTCAAGGTCTCGGGGGGATGTAGTACTTACAGCTATGCCAGATACTGTCGCTTGCTACCAATCAATTTAAAGTTAAGTGTTTTAGCCAATTATTTTGTAACATTACACAGCCTCCCTACAAAAAAGCATAAAAGGTGTATGCTTGTTGAGCTCGGGGTCATCTCTCCTCCTTGTGTATGAGGTGACACCAGCGCGCCGGAATAAAATCCTCTTGCTTTTGCATCGAACTCGTGCCTGTGAGTGCTCTGTGGAGGTTCGCTTGATGGCATAAGACTGGGCATCGGCCCTTTGAATCTTGCATTACCAAAATTATTTGTTATTTTTAAGTATGCATATATGTATTTAAAAATGGCATGCCAAAATTTTAATATTAGTGTGCAACAGAAATGAAAAAAATTGAAGTGGCCACAGACACAAGACACACAATATGTAAACACAGAACATATAAATATACAAGCACATGAACAATGTTTTAATGGCAATTACTGGCAACTGTCTTAAAATTAACCTTAAAAGCTATATCGAGGCAGATAGCATTAGGAAACCTTATTTAAAACAAGACCTCATATTGTTACGTACAGCAGCTTCGCTTATATTAAAACATCTAGCGGAAAAGCTCCTCATCAATAGACCCGGTTCCCACATTTTCTCTGGGGGGATTCCAAGATGTAAAACTGCAACCTCATTTCATTCCCCCGCCAGCACGTCTTTCTCTGTGTTCTCTAGTTTCTGGAGGTTTTAAGCCCGTATTGGGAGGACCAGTTGTCTGAAGCGCAGACATCGCCGGAAAGGGGGGTCAAGAGCTAAAGAAGAAAGAGGAAAGGGGATGTTGGCACGGGGTGGAATGTTCCCCCCTCTTCGACTGGGCTCTCTGCACGAGTCCTCGCCAGGGGGGGGGTCCGGCTTGGAGGGAACAAAGGATCCTTTGGGTTCTCTCCCAAGTTGCATTGTAGCAATTAATCACTTCCTCAGGAGGATTCCTTTATGATCCTAGGAGAATGGGAACAAAGGGGTGGGAGGCATAGGCCTTCTGGACTTCCCCCTTAAGGGCCAGGAAAAGCACTTCCCATCCAAATCTGTGGGTCCCAGACATTTTGGGGAAATCAAGGAGCTAAGATTAAGCTTCCTACCCAAAAGTCTTCTAAGTCTTCTGTGTCACTTTGATCCTAATTCTTGTAAGCTTAAGGGTAGTCAGCTGGTACCTTCTGATGGGATGGTAAGTTACCCATTATGGTGAGGAAAGGTTCCTAAAGGAGAGATGACTCGTAGGTTAGTGGACAAGCGAAAGAGCGCGAAGAAAATGAAAGTGATGACGAGAACAGGTCAAAGTGTAAAACAACTCCTAAAGGGTTACCAATGTCAAGGAGAGACCTAGTGCACGCACATACACAGGGTGTTTTGGATCTAAGCGTCCTGTGCTTAGTGAGAGACTTCAGGGGGGTCTGTAACTTTCCCCAGGTCGTATGGCCCCTTTCAGGTCGATTCAATGAATTGAACCTGGACTTCGAGTTCTGAGAGCCCATTCTCATGTGAATTGCCAGGAAAGCATTGGTTTGAGGGGCTCTTTGATCATGGGGAAATCAACGAGCAATTAGGGCTCCTTGGTTATCAGCCAACTCAGTAAGCAATTGGCTTCCTAACCTAGGGGGGCTCCTTGGTCCAGGAGATCAAATGGCTATTGTGTTCCTAAGGACCATCAGGGAAAGGAAGAGAGGGGACACCTGCTCACCCTTCAGGTACCATAAGCACAGGAACAAAAAAGTAAAGGGGCCACTACGAACTTTACTGGAATGGGTGTCTCGTGTATACCGAAGGCAACAAACACTACCGTTGGAGCAAAGATGTTGCTGCTTCCCCATCGGGCAGGCAGGAGAAGAGGGGAGAAATGGAGGGCACATCTAATGGAGCATGAGGAAATGGGGCGACGAAAACGAAACCCGAGCACCCTCACGGTAAAAAATATAAGGAGAACCAGGGCGGGGTACAGATGTCAGGCACAAAGAAAAAGAAGCATTTTCTAAAGACGAAGGACAGAAGAATTGGCTCTGACTGCAGACTCAGATCAAAGCGAAGAATCATTTGGTCTGAGAACTCTCAGCTCTTTTCAGGAAGTGTTTGGGCTTAATATAAGGTCGGTGAGTCCCAATCAGGTTCCTGAACACAAAGAATGACAGTATAGAAACTTTTGTGCGACCCTTACCGCTAAGAAGAGCACTTGCAACATTTGACTCTGAGTCCTTCTCTCTTGGTTCTCTATTTTGGAATATCATGGCTTGCATGTAAATGGTCCATTGTCACACAACAATTGTGACTTTCTCTTAATCACAAAGAGTTACAGTATAGACACTTCTGTACGATACGTATCCCAACGAAGTGCACTTGCAACATTTGACTCTGAGTCATCCTCACTTGGTTACTATTTGGAAAAATCATGGCCTGCTTCAACATGTTCCATGGAAATGTGGCACAACAACTGTTATTTTCTCCTGAACACAAAGAGTTACAGTATAGGAACTCCTGTAGGATACTTACCATTAAGAAGTGCATGTGCAATATTTGACTCTGAAACCTCATCACTTGGTTCACTATTTTGGAAAATCATGGCCTACGAGAACATGTTATATGCAAATATCACAAAACAAGTGTGATCTTCTCCTGAACACAAAGTGTTACAGTGTAGAATCTTATGTAGGATACTTATCCCTAATAAGTGCACTTCCAACATTTGACTCTCAGTCCTCCTCACTTGGTTCACGTTTTTGGAAAATCAAGGCCTGTGTGAACATATTCAATGAAAACGTCACAAAACCAGTGTGATTTTCTCCTGAACATAAAAAGTTACTACGTATGAACATCTACAGGGTTATTATCAGTGAGAAGTGAAAGTGAAACATGTGAATTTGATGCTTCTCCACTTGGTCACTATTTTCAAGCTCATTACAAACCTGAAATAGTTGGTAGAATCAGCATAAAACGAATGTTTTTTTCTCCAGAACACAAAGATTTACAGTCTAGAAACCTGTGTAGGATACTTATCCCAAAGAAGTACACATGCTACATATGTGAGTCCTCTTCACTGGTTCACGATTTTGGAAGGGAATGACATGCATGAATATGTTTCATGGAAACGTCGTACAACAAGTGTGATTTCCTCCTGAACACAGAGAGTTACCATGTAGAAACTTCTGTACGGCACTTATCGTAAAGAAGTGCACATGCAAGATTTGACTCAGAGTCCTCCTCACTTGTTTCACTATTTTGTAAAATCATGGCCTGTGTGAACATGTGCCATGCAAACGTCACAAAACTAGTATGATTTTCTCCTGAACACAAATGTTGCAGTATACAAACTTCTCTAGGATACTTATCCCTCAGACGTGCCCTTCCAGCATTTGACTCTGAATCCTCCTCATTTGATTCACTATTTTGGAAACTCATTGCGTCCGTGAACATGTTCCATGGAAATGTCAAAAAACAAGTATGATTTTCTCCTAAACGCAAATGTTACGGTGTAGAAACTTCTCTACAATACTTATCCGCAAGAAGTGTTTTACCTACATTTGATTCTGAATCTTCCGCACTTGGTTCACTATTTTGGAAATCATCTCCTGCATGAATAGGTTCGATGGAATTGTCACAAAACAAGTGTAATTTTCTGCAGAACACAAAGAGGTACAGTATCGAAACTTCTGTAGGATACTTACCACTAAGAAGTGCACTTCTAACATTTGACTCTGTGTCCTCGTCCCTTGGATCACTATTTTGGAAAATCATAGCCTATGTGAACATGTTCCATGAAAACGTCACAAAACCAGTGTAATTTCCTCCTGAACATAAAAACTTATAACGTATGAACATCTACAGGATTCTTATCACTGAGAAGTGAAAGTGAAAGATTTGAAATTGATGCTTCCTCACTTGGTCACTATTTTCAAGCTCATTACAGGCCTGAACATAGTTGGTAGAATCAGCACAAAATGAATGTTCTTTTCCCCAGAACACAAAGTTTTACTGTCTAGAAACCTGTGTAGGATACTTGTCCCAAAGAAGTACACATGCAACATATGACTGTGAGTCCTCTTCACTTGGTTCACGATTTTGGAAGGGAATGACATTCATGAACATATTTCATGGAAACGTCACACAACAAGTGTGATTTCCTCCTGATTACAAAGAGTTACAGTATAGAAACTTCTGTATGACACTTATCCCAAAGAAGTGCACTTGCAACATTTGACTCAGAGTCCTCCTCACTTGGTTCACTATTTTAGAAAATCATGGCCTGTGTGAACATGTCCCATGCAAATGTCAGAAAACAAGTATGATTTTCTCCTGAATGTAAATGTTACAGTATACAAACTTCTCTAGGATACTTATCCCTAAGAGGTGCACCACCAGCATTTGACTCTGAATCCTCCTCACTTGATTCACTATTTTGGAAACTCATGGCCTGTGTGTACATGTTTCATGGAAATGTCCCAAAACAAGTATGATTTTCTCCTGAACGCAAATATTACAGTGTAGAAACTTCTCTAGAATACTTATCCACAAGAAGTTCACTTCCTACATTTGATTCTGAATCCTCCGCACTTGGTTCACCATTTTGAAAATCATCTCCTGCATGTTTCCATGTTCCGTGGAAACATCGCAAAACAAGTGTGATTTTCTGCAGAACAAAAAGAGGTACAGTATCGAAACTTCTATAGGACACTTACCACTAAGAAGTGCACTTCCAACATTTGACTCTGAGTCCTCCTCACCTGAACACAAAGAATGACAGCATAGAAACTTTGGTGGGATACTTATCGCTAAGAAGAAGAGCACTTGCAATATTTGACTCTGAGTCCTTCTCTCTTGGTTCACTATTTTGGAATATCATGGCTTGCATGAAAATGTTCCATTGACTGTCGCACAGCAAGTGTGACTCTCTCCTGAACACAACGAGTTACACTATAGGAACTTCTGTAGGTTACGTATCCCAATGAAGTACACTTACATCATTTGACTCTGAGTCATCCTCACTTGGTTAACTATTTTGGAAAAATCATGGCCTGCTTCAACATGTTCCATGGAAATGTGGCACAACAACTGATATTTTCTCCTGACACAAAGAGTTATAGTATAGGAACTTTCGTATTACACTGACTCTGAACCCTCTTCACTTGGTTCACTATTTTGGAAATTCATGGCTTGCATGAACATTTTATATTCAAATGTCGCAAAACATATATGGTCTTCTCCTGAACACGAAGTGTTACAGTATAGAGTCCTCTGTAGGATACTTATCCCTAAGAAGTGCACTTCCAACATTTGACTCTCAGTCCTCCTCTTTTGGTTCACTATTTGGAAAATCATAGCCTGCGTGAACATGTTCCATGAAAACGTCACAAAACCAGTTTTGTTTTCCTCCTGAACATAAAAAGTTACAACATAGAACATCTACAGGATTCTTATCACTGAGAAGTGAAAGTGAACCTTGAATTTGATGCTTCCTCACTTGTCACTCTTTTCAAGCTCATTAATGCCTGAACATAGTTGGTAGAATCAGCACAAATTACAATGTTTTTTTCTCCAAAACACAAAGTTTTAGCCTCTAGAAACCTATGTAGGATACTTGTCCCATAGAAGTGCACATGCGATATTTGACTCTGAGTCCTCTTCACTTGGTTAACGATTTTAGGGAACGACATGCATGAACATGTTTCATGGAAACGTCATACAAAAAGTGTGATTTCCTCCTGAATACAAAGAGTTACATTATAGTGATCCCAAAAACTCCACCAGGAAGCTCCTGGAACTAATTGAGAAGTTCAGCAGGGTGGCAGGATACAAAATAAATGTGCAAAAATGAGAGGCCTGCCTATATGCCCAGAATGAAAGAAGTGAAAAAGCCTTGAGAGAAACCATCCCTCTCACTATAGCCCCTAAAAAAAGGAAATACCTTGGTATAAACCTAACCAAGGAGGTTAAAGACCTTTACAATGAAAACTTTGAAACCCTGAAGAAGAAAGCAGAAGACACCAGAAGGTGGAAAGACCTCCATGTTCCTGGATTGGTAGAATCAACATCGTAAAAATGACCATCCTACCAAAGGCAATATACAGATTCAATGCTATATCAATTAAAATCCCAAAGCAATTCTTTAAAGAAGTTGACCAAACCAATCTAAAAATTCATATGGAGACACACAAAGACCCAGGTAGCAAAGACAAATCCTGAGTAACAAAGACACTTGCTGAGGTTATTATCATACCGAACCTTAGTCTATTTGCAGATTCCATAGTTACAAAACAGCTTGTACTGGCTCCAAAATAGACACAGAGATCATGGATAAGGATTGAAGATCCAGGTATAAGCCACACAAATTACAGCCATTTGGTCTTTGACAAAGGGGCCCAAAAATCCTATGGACAAAGAACAGCATCTTCAACAAATGGTGCTAGCAAAACTGGATCTCCACATGCAGAAGATTAAAGCTGGACCCGTTCTTGTCACCGTGTACAAGACTTAATTCCAAATGGATCAAGGACCTTGATATAAGGCCAGAGACTATAAAAACCATAGTTGAAAGGATAGGGAACTCCCTCGAGCTGATTGGGCTAGGCCAACATATCCTAAACAGACATCCAATGGCACAGTCACTGCTACCACTTCTCAACAGTGGGATCTTGTGAAATTAAAGAGTTTTTGTTCAGGTAAAGAGATTGTACACGAGCTCAAGGCAACCCACAGAATGGAGACAATCTTCACTAACCACATATCTGATAGAGCTCTACTGTCCAGAGTGCACAAAGAACTTAGAAAACTAAACACCAAGGAAACTAATGGCCCAATTAAAAAATGGCCCTGGAACTTAAAAGAAACTTTACTATGGATGAAATTAAAATGTCTAACAAATATCTTAAAAATGTTTCCACTTCCTTAGGCATCAAGGAAATGCAAATCAAAACTTCGCTGAGATATCCTCTCACCCCGGTCAGGAAGGCAAAAAATCCAAAATACAAACAACAACAAATGTTGGAGAGGATGTGGAGAGAGGGGAACTCTCCTACATTGCTGGTGGGAATGCAGGCTCATACAGCCACTCTGGTGAGCCGTCTGGAGATTCTTAAAGAAATTAAAGATATGAAATGCCATATTGACCCTGCGATTCCACTTTTGGGAATAACCCCCCATACAGCAGAGGTTCACCTCGATAGCACAAGCACGACGATGTTCATAGCAGCACTGTTTACAATAGCAAAGTCATAGAATCAGCCCAAATGTCCAACAGTTGACGAGTGGATAAGGAAACTGTGGTACATCTATACAATAGAGTACTATTCAGCCATCCAAAATGATGAATTACTGGAATTTCCGGGAAATGGATGTCATTAGAAACAATTATATTAAGTGAAGTATCCCAGACCCAGAAAATTCAGCGCCGTATGTACTCCCTAATAGGTGGCTCCTAATACCAAAACCCACCCAGCCCATCTGAGACACTCATAGGTAAATCTATGTATTACCTACAGTAATTGCAAGGATTATGAACAGGAGGGATGTGGTTGGAGGGCCACACCAGAAACAAGGAGAGAAGTGACCATGTTACAGTAGAGAAATAGGCCTCCATCAAGGACTGCAAGGAAAGTAATGTGACACTAGTTAAGTTCACAATTCGTTCCTGATCATTTAAAATTAAGGGGGTATGATCTCACCAGAAGGGGAGGGCATATAGTCCTGCAGATTAAAAGTAACCATTTGCAAATGGTTTGATTGACCCCTCCCATTTCCTAAGGCCATATGACCCTGTGATTCCAATTTTGGGTATAAGTATTACATCTACCCTTGAATGTGCTCTTATAATAAGACTCCAGTTTAACAGCTTTCTGTCTCTGGCCAGGAGGTGAAATACAGTGCCCATCACGATGGAGTGAAGAGCATTACAAGAGCAACAAAACTGCAAAAGAAAATCAATGAACCACAATGCATAACTTCAGAGACTCTATATCAACCACCTAGAACTAGGCCAGACTAATCTCTCCCCATCCTGAAGCTCAGGGACATTTGCGGAAGAGGGGGCAGTAAGAGTGTAAGAGCAAAAGTATGGGAGGAGCAATGATTTGCAAGATACTTCCACACAAATTAGGGGCCGAAGTAATCATAATTGGACATTGTATGCCCAGCGCAATGTCCAACACACTATTGACCTCACAAAGTCTAGCATCTGCTAAAGGCACCAAGATCCTTGGAGGCAAGGGATTGACAGTCACTGTAGTGTTCCTATGGTTAAGGGGAACACAGGAAGGGGTTCAGGGAAATGCCACTGGGTCCTTGTACGTCATCAGAGATGAAGGCCCAGCGGAGAGTCAGGCATGCACAAGAAAGGACTCAGGGAATCGGGGCGCGAGGCACGGGGGAATGGGGTGGGAGGGCTGAGGGGACGGGGACTGGGGGGCTCAGGGGGGAGGAGGAGGGAGGTTGGGAACTGGTGTACCTATTAAGTTTTTAAGAGCTGAAATAACAATAAAAAAGTTTTATATAAAAAAGGTACAATAAATGAAAATCTACAAGATTCTTATCACTGAGACGTGAAAGTGAAACGTGAATTTGATGCTTCTTCACTTGATCACTATTTTCAAGCTCATTACAGAGCTGTACATATTTGGTAGAATCAGCACAAAACAAATGTTGTTTGCTCCAGAACATAAAGTTTTACAGTCTAGAAACCTGTGTAGGATACTTACCCAAAGAAGTACACATGCTATATATGACTGTGAGTCCTCTTCACATGGCTCACGATTTTGGAAGGGAATGACATGCATGACCATGTTTCATGGAAATGTCGTAAAACAAGTGTGATTTCCTCCTGAACACAAAGAGTTACGGTATAGAAACTTCTGTATGACACTTATCCTAAAGAAGTGCACTTGCAACATTTCACTCAGAGTCCTCCTCACTTGGTTCACTATTTTGTAAAATCATTGCCGGTGTGAACATGTGCCATGCAAATGTCACAAAACAAGTATGATTTTCGGCTGAATGCAAATGTTACAGTATACAAACTTCTGTAGGATACTTATCCCTAAGAGGTGCACTTGCAACATTTGACTCAGAATCCTCCTCACTTGGACATTCACAATTCAGTGCCTGCGTGAACATGTTCCATGCAAATGTCACACAACAAGTATCATTTTCTCCTGAACGCAAATGGTACAGTGCAGAAACTTCTCTAGAATACTTATCTGCAAGAAGTGCACTTCCTAAATTGGATTCTGAATCCTCCGCACTTGGTTCACTATTTTGGAAATCATCTCCTGCATGAATAGGTTCCATGGAAACGTCGCAAAACAAGTGTGATTTTCTGCAGAACACAAAGAGGTAGGTATCGAAACTTCTGTAGGATACTTACCACTAAGAAGTGCACTTCCAACATTTGACTCTGAGTCCTCCTCACTTGGTTCACTATTTTGGAAAATCATAGCCTGCTTGAACATGTTCCAGGGAAACATTGCAAAACAAGTGGGATACTCTCCTGAACACAAAGAATGACAGTATAGAAACTTTGATGGGATACTTACCGCAAAAAGAAGAGCCCTTGCAACATTTGACTCTGAGTCCTTCTCTCTTGGGTCACTATTTTGGAATATGATGGCTTCCGTGTAAATGTTCCATTGACTGTCCCACAACAAGTGTGACTTTCTCCTGATCACAAAGAGTTTACAGTACAGACACTTCTGTACGATACGTATTCCAGCAAAGTGCTCTTGCAACCAAGAGACTGAGTCACTTGGTCACTATTTTCAAGCTCATTTCAGGACTGAACACAGTTGGTAGAATCAGCACAAAACGAATGTTGTTTTCTCCAGAACACAAAGTTTTACCGTCTAGAAACCTGTGTAGAATACTTGTCCCAAAGAAGTGCACATGCTACATACGACTGTGAGTCCTCTTCACTTGGTTTACAGTTTTGAGACATGCATGAACATGTTTCATGGAAATGGCGTACAACAAGGTTGATTTCCTCCTGAACACAAAGATTTACATTATAGAAACTTCTCTAACGACACTTTTCCCAAAGAAGTGTACTTGCAACATTTGACTCTATGTCCTACTCACTTGGTTCACTCTTTTGGAAAATCATGGCCTGTGTGAACATGTGCCATGCAAATGTAACAAAACAAGTACGATTTTCTCCTGAATGCTGTTACAGTGTAGAAACTTCTCTAGGATTCTTATCTGAAAGAAGTGCACTTCCTACATGTTATTTTGAATCCCCCACACCTGGTTCACTACTTAGGAAATAATCCTGCATGAATAGGTTCCATGGAAATGTCACAAAACAAGTGTGATTTTCTGCAGAACACAAAAAGGTACAGTATTGAAACTTCTGTAGGATACTTATCACTAAGAAGTGCACTTCCAACATTTGACTCTGAGTCCTCCTCACTTGGTTCACTATTTTGGAAAATCATAGCCTGTGTGAACATGTTCCAGGGAAACATTGCAAAACAAGTGTGATACTCTCCTGAACACAAAGAATTACAGTATCGAAACTTTTGTGGAATCCTTACCGCTAAGAGGAGCACTTGCAACATTTGACTCTGAGTCCTTCTCTCTTGGTTCACTATTTTGGAATATCATGGCTTGCGTGTAAATGTTTCATTGACTGTCACACAACAAGTGTGAATTTCTCCTGATCACAAAGAGTTACAGTCTAGAAACTTCTGTAGGACACGTATCCCAACGAAGTGCTCATGCAATATTTGACTCTGAACCCTCCTCACTTGGTTCACTATTTTGGAAAATCATGGCCTGTGTGAATATGTTATATGCAAATGTTACAAAAAAAAGTGTGATCTTCTCTTGAACACAAAGAGTTACTTTATAGAAACTTCTGTAAGGGCACTTATGCTAAAGAAGTGCAATTGCAACATTTAACTCAGAGTCCTCCTCACTTGGTTCACTATTTTGGAATATCATGGCCTGTGTGAACATGTGCCATGCAAATGTCAGAAAACAAGTATGATTTTCTCTTGAACGCAAATGTTACAGTATACAAACTTCTGTAGGATACTTATCACTAAGTGGTGCACTTCCAGCATTTGACTCTGAATGCTCCTCACTTGGTTCACTATTTTGGAAATTCATGGCCTGCGTGAACATGTTCCATGCAAATGTCACAAAATAAGTATGATTTTCTCCTGAACGCAAATATTACAGGTTAAAAATTTCTCTAGGATACTTAGCCCCAAGAAGTGCACTTCCTACATTTGATTCTGAATCCTCCGCACTTGGTTCACTATTTTGCAAATCATCTCCTGCATGAATAGGTTCCATGGAAATGTCACAAAGCAAGTGTGATTTTCTGCAGAACACAAAGAGGTATATTATCGAAACTTTTGTAGGATACTTACCACTAAGAAGTGCACTTCCAACATTTGACTCTGAGTCCTCCTCACTTACTTCACTATTTTGGAAAGTCATAGCCTGCGTGAACATGTTCCATGGAAGCATTCCAAAAAAGTGTGATACTCTCCTGAACACAAAGAATTACACTATAGAAACTTTTGTGGTATACTTACCTCTAGGAAGTGCACTTCCAACATTTGACACTGAGTCCTCCTCACTTGGTTCACTATTTTGAAAAATCATAGCCTGCGTGAACATTTTCCATGGAAACATTGCAAAACAAGTGTGATACTCTCTTGAACACAAAGAATTCCAGTACAGAAACTTTTGTGGGATACTTACTGCTAAGAAGAGCACTTGCAAAATTTGACTCTGAGTCCTTCTCTCTTGGTTCACTATTTTGGAAAATCATGGCCTGTGTGAACATGTGCCATTCAAATGTCACAAAACAAGTATGATTTTCTCCTGAATGCAAATGTTACAGTTTAAAAACTTCTGTAGGATACTTATCCCTAAGAAGTGCACTTCCAGCATTTGACTCTGAATGCTCCTCACTTGGTTCACTATTTTGGAAATTCATGGCCTGTGCTGAACATGTTCCATGCAAATGTCACAAAACAAGGATGGTATTCTCCTGAATGCAAATGTTACAGTGTAGAAACTTCTCTAGGATACTTATCCGCAAGGAGTGAACTTCCTACATTGGAGTCTGAATTCACCGCACTTTGTTCACTATTTTGGAAATCATCTCCTGCATGAATAGGTTCCATGGAAACGTCGCAAAACAAGTGTGATTTCTTGCAGAACACAAAGAGGTACAGTATCGAAACTTCTGTAGGATACTTATCACTAAGAAGTGCACTTCCATCATTTGACTCTGAGTCCTCCTCACTTCGTTCACTATTTTGGAAAATCATAGCCTGCCTGAACATGTTCCAGGGAAACATTGCAAAACAAGTGTGCTTCTCTCCTGAACACAAAGAATGACAGTATAGAAACTTTTCTAGGATACTTACCGCTAAGAAGAGCACTTGCAACATTTGACTCTGAGTCCTTTTCTCTCCCTTATTTTGGAATATCATGGCTTGCCCTAACATGTTATATACAAATGTCACAAAACAAGTGTGATCTTCTCGGGAACACAAAGATATACATTATAGAAACTTCTGTAACGACACTTATCCTAAAGAAGTGCACTTGCAACATTTGACCCAGAGTCCTCCTCACTTGGTTCACTCTTTTGGAAAATCATGGCCTGTGTGAACATGTGCCATGCAAATGTCACAAAACAAGTATGATTTTCTCCTGAATTCAAATGTTACAGTATACAAACTTCTGTAGGATACTTCTCCCTAAGAGGTGCACTTCCAGCATTTGACTCTGAATCCTCCTCACTTGGTTCACTATTTTGAAAATTCCTGGCCTGCGTGAACATGTTGCAGGGAAACATTGCAAAACACGTGGGATACTCTCCTGAACACAAAGAATGAGAGTATAGAAACTTTTGTGGAATACTTTCCGCTAAGAAAAGCACTTGCAACATTTGACTCTGAGTCCTTCTCTCTTGGTTCACTATTTTGGAATATCATGGCTTGCCTGTAAATGATCCATTGACTGTCGCACAAGTGTGATTTTCTCCTGATCACAAAGAGTTACAGTATAGACACTTCTGTAGGATACGTATTCCAACGAAGTGCACTTGCAACATGTGACTCTGAGTCATCCTCACTTGGTTAACTATTTTGGAAAAATCATGGCTTGCTTCAACATGTTCCATGGAAATGTGGCACAACAACTTTTATTTTATCCTGTACACAAACAGTTACAGTATAGGAACTTCCATAGGAAACTTACCGGTAAAAAGTGCACATGCAATATTTGACTCTGCACCGTCTTCACTTGGTTCACTATTTTGGAAAATCATGGCCTGCGTGAACATGTTATGCAAATGTCGCAAAACAAGTGTGATCTTCTCCTGAACACAAAGAATTACATTATAGAAAATTCTGTAACGACACTTATCCTACAGAAGTGCACTTGCAACTTTTGACTCAGAGGCCTCCTCACTTGGCTCACTATTTTGAAAATCATCTCCTGCATGAATGGGTTCCATGGAAACGTCGCAAAACAAGTGTGATATTCTTCAGAACACAAAGAATTACACTATAGAAACGTTTGTGGGATACTTACCGCTAAGAAGTGCACTTCCAACATTTGACTCTGAGTCCTCCTCACTTGGTTCACTATTTTGGAAAATCATAGCCTGTGTGAACATGTTCCATGGAAACATTGCAAAACAAGTGGGATACTCTCCTGAACACAAAGAATTACAGTATCGAAACTTTTGTGGAATCCTTACCGCTAAGAGGAGCACTTGCAACATTTGACTCTGAGTCCTTCTCTCTTGGTTCACTATTTTGGAATATCATGGCTTGCGTGTAAATGTTTCATTGACTGTCACACAACAAGTGTGAATTTCTCCTGATCACAAAGAGTTACAGTCTAGAAACTTCTGTAGGACACGTATCCCAACGAAGTGCTCATGCAATATTTGACTCTGAACCCTCCTCACTTGGTTCACTATTTTGGAAAATCATGGCCTGTGTGAATATGTTATATGCAAATGTTACAAAAAAAAGTGTGATCTTCTCTTGAACACAAAGAGTTACTTTATAGAAACTTCTGTAAGGGCACTTATGCTAAAGAAGTGCAATTGCAACATTTAACTCAGAGTCCTCCTCACTTGGTTCACTATTTTGGAATATCATGGCCTGTGTGAACATGTGCCATGCAAATGTCAGAAAACAAGTATGATTTTCTCCTGAACGCAAATGTTACAGTATACAAACTTCTGTAGGATACTTATCACTAAGTGGTGCACTTCCAGCATTTGACTCTGAATGCTCCTCACTTGGTTCACTATTTTGGAAATTCATGGCCTGCGTGAACATGTTCCATGCAAATGTCACAAAATAAGTATGATTTTCTCCTGAACGCAAATATTACAGGTTAAAAATTTCTCTAGGATACTTAGCCCCAAGAAGTGCACTTCCTACATTTGATTCTGAATCCTCCGCACTTGGTTCACTATTTTGCAAATCATCTCCTGCATGAATAGGTTCCATGGAAATGTCACAAAGCAAGTGTGATTTTCTGCAGAACACAAAGAGGTATATTATCGAAACTTTTGTAGGATACTTACCACTAAGAAGTGCACTTCCAACATTTGACTCTGAGTCCTCCTCACTTACTTCACTATTTTGGAAAGTCATAGCCTGCGTGAACATGTTCCATGGAAGCATTCCAAAAAAAGTGTGATACTCTCCTGAACACAAAGAATTACACTATAGAAACTTTTGTGGTATACTTACCTCTAGGAAGTGCACTTCCAACATTTGACACTGAGTCCTCCTCACTTGGTTCACTATTTTGAAAAATCATAGCCTGCGTGAACATTTTCCATGGAAACATTGCAAAACAAGTGTGATACTCTCTTGAACACAAAGAATTCCAGTACAGAAACTTTTGTGGGATACTTACTGCTAAGAAGAGCACTTGCAAAATTTGACTCTGAGTCCTTCTCTCTTGGTTCACTATTTTGGAAAATCATGGCCTGTGTGAACATGTGCCATTCAAATGTCACAAAACAAGTATGATTTTCTCCTGAATGCAAATGTTACAGTTTAAAAACTTCTGTAGGATACTTATCCCTAAGAAGTGCACTTCCAGCATTTGACTCTGAATGCTCCTCACTTGGTTCACTATTTGGAAATTCATGGCCTGTGCTGAACATGTTCCATGCAAATGTCACAAAACAAGGATGGTATTCTCCTGAATGCAAATGTTACAGTGTAGAAACTTCTCTAGGATACTTATCCGCAAGGAGTGAACTTCCTACATTGGAGTCTGAATTCACCGCACTTTGTTCACTATTTTGGAAATCATCTCCTGCATGAATAGGTTCCATGGAAACGTCGCAAAACAAGTGTGATTTCTTGCAGAACACAAAGAGGTACAGTATCGAAACTTCTGTAGGATACTTATCACTAAGAAGTGCACTTCCATCATTTGACTCTGAGTCCTCCTCACTTCGTTCACTATTTTGGAAAATCATAGCCTGCCTGAACATGTTCCAGGGAAACATTGCAAAACAAGTGTGCTTCTCTCCTGAACACAAAGAATGACAGTATAGAAACTTTTCTAGGATACTTACCGCTAAGAAGAGCACTTGCAACATTTGACTCTGAGTCCTTTTCTCTCCCTTATTTTGGAATATCATGGCTTGCCCTAACATGTTATATACAAATGTCACAAAACAAGTGTGATCTTCTCGGGAACACAAAGATATACATTATAGAAACTTCTGTAACGACACTTATCCTAAAGAAGTGCACTTGCAACATTTGACCCAGAGTCCTCCTCACTTGGTTCACTCTTTTGGAAAATCATGGCCTGTGTGAACATGTGCCATGCAAATGTCACAAAACAAGTATGATTTTCTCCTGAATTCAAATGTTACAGTATACAAACTTCTGTAGGATACTTCTCCCTAAGAGGTGCACTTCCAGCATTTGACTCTGAATCCTCCTCACTTGGTTCACTATTTTGAAAATTCCTGGCCTGCGTGAACATGTTGCAGGGAAACATTGCAAAACACGTGGGATACTCTCCTGAACACAAAGAATGAGAGTATAGAAACTTTTGTGGAATACTTTCCGCTAAGAAAAGCACTTGCAACATTTGACTCTGAGTCCTTCTCTCTTGGTTCACTATTTTGGAATATCATGGCTTGCCTGTAAATGATCCATTGACTGTCGCACAAGTGTGATTTTCTCCTGATCACAAAGAGTTACAGTATAGACACTTCTGTAGGATACGTATTCCAACGAAGTGCACTTGCAACATGTGACTCTGAGTCATCCTCACTTGGTTAACTATTTTGGAAAAATCATGGCTTGCTTCAACATGTTCCATGGAAATGTGGCACAACAACTTTTATTTTATCCTGAACACAAACAGTTACAGTATAGGAACTTCCATAGGAAACTTACCGGTAAAGAGTGCACATGCAATATTTGACTCTGCACCGTCTTCACTTTGTTCACTATTTTGGAAAATCATGGCCTGCGT
The DNA here is from genome assembly GCA_023101885.1 of Typhlomys cinereus. NCBI lineage: Eukaryota > Metazoa > Chordata > Mammalia > Rodentia > Platacanthomyidae > Typhlomys > Typhlomys cinereus. The sequence continues at coordinate 2,309,608 of JALPQD010000216.1, forward strand.
GAACATGTTATGCAAATGTCGCAAAACAAGTGTGATCTTCTCCTGAACACAAAGAATTACATTATAGAAAATTCTGTAACGACACTTATCCTACAGAAGTGCACTTGCAACATTTGACTCAGAGGCCTCCTCACTTGGCTCACTATTTTGAAAATCATCTCCTGCATGAATGGGTTCCATGGAAACGTCGCAAAACAAGTGTGATATTCTGCAGAACACAAAGAATTACACTATAGAAACGTTTGTGGGATACTTACCGCTAAGAAGTGCACTTCCAACATTTGACTCTGAGTCCTCCTCACTTGGTTCACTATTTTGGAAAATCATAGCCTGTGTGAACATGTTCCATGGAAACATTGCAAAACAAGTGGGATACTCTCCTGAACACAAAGAATTACAGTATCGAAACTTTTGTGGAATCCTTACCGCTAAGAGGAGCACTTGCAACATTTGACTCTGAGTCCTTCTCTCTTGGTTCACTATTTTGGAATATCATGGCTTGCGTGTAAATGTTTCATTGACTGTCACACAACAAGTGTGAATTTCTCCTGATCACAAAGAGTTACAGTCTAGAAACTTCTGTAGGACACGTATCCCAACGAAGTGCTCATGCAATATTTGACTCTGAACCCTCCTCACTTGGTTCACTATTTTGGAAAATCATGGCCTGTGTGAACATGTTATATGCAAATGTTACAAAAAAAGTGTGATCTTCTCTTGAACACAAAGAGTTACTTTATAGAAACTTCTGTAAGGGCACTTATGCTAAAGAAGTGCAATTGCAACATTTAACTCAGAGTCCTCCTCACTTGGTTCACTATTTTGGAATATCATGGCCTGTGTGAACATGTGCCATGCAAATGTCAGAAAACAAGTATGATTTTCTCCTGAACGCAAATGTTACAGTATACAAACTTCTGTAGGATACTTATCACTAAGTGGTGCACTTCCAGCATTTGACTCTGAATGCTCCTCACTTGGTTCACTATTTTGGAAATTCATGGCCTGCGTGAACATGTTCCATGCAAATGTCACAAAATAAGTATGATTTTCTCCTGAACGCAAATATTACAGGTTAAAAATTTCTCTAGGATACTTAGCCCCAAGAAGTGCACTTCCTACATTTGATTCTGAATCCTCCGCACTTGGTTCACTATTTTGCAAATCATCTCCTGCATGAATAGGTTCCATGGAAATGTCACAAAGCAAGTGTGATTTTCTGCAGAACACAAGAGGTATATTATCGAAACTTTTGTAGGATACTTACCACTAAGAAGTGCACTTCCAACATTTGACTCTGAGTCCTCCTCACTTACTTCACTATTTTGGAAAGTCATAGCCTGCGTGAACATGTTCCATGGAAGCATTCCAAAAAAGTGTGATACTCTCCTGAACACAAAGAATTACACTATAGAAACTTTTGTGGTATACTTACCTCTAGGAAGTGCACTTCCAACATTTGACACTGAGTCCTCCTCACTTGGTTCACTATTTTGAAAAATCATAGCCTGCGTGAACATTTTCCATGGAAACATTGCAAAACAAGTGTGATACTCTCTTGAACACAAAGAATTCCAGTACAGAAACTTTTGTGGGATACTTACTGCTAAGAAGAGCACTTGCAAAATTTGACTCTGAGTCCTTCTCTCTTGGTTCACTATTTTGGAAAATCATGGCCTGTGTGAACATGTGCCATTCAAATGTCACAAAACAAGTATGATTTTCTCCTGAATGCAAATGTTACAGTTTAAAAACTTCTGTAGGATACTTATCCCTAAGAAGTGCACTTCCAGCATTTGACTCTGAATGCTCCTCACTTGGTTCACTATTTTGGAAATTCATGGCCTGTGCTGAACATGTTCCATGCAAATGTCACAAAACAAGGATGGTATTCTCCTGAATGCAAATGTTACAGTGTAGAAACTTCTCTAGGATACTTATCCGCAAGGAGTGAACTTCCTACATTGGAGTCTGAATTCACCGCACTTTGTTCACTATTTTGGAAATCATCTCCTGCATGAATAGGTTCCATGGAAACGTCGCAAAACAAGTGTGATTTCTTGCAGAACACAAAGAGGTACAGTATCGAAACTTCTGTAGGATACTTATCACTAAGAAGTGCACTTCCATCATTTGACTCTGAGTCCTCCTCACTTCGTTCACTATTTTGGAAAATCATAGCCTGCCTGAACATGTTCCAGGGAAACATTGCAAAACAAGTGTGCTTCTCTCCTGAACACAAAGAATGACAGTATAGAAACTTTTCTAGGATACTTACCGCTAAGAAGAGCACTTGCAACATTTGACTCTGAGTCCTTTTCTCTCCCTTATTTTGGAATATCATGGCTTGCCCTAACATGTTATATACAAATGTCACAAAACAAGTGTGATCTTCTCGGGAACACAAAGATATACATTATAGAAACTTCTGTAACGACACTTATCCTAAAGAAGTGCACTTGCAACATTGACCCAGAGTCCTCCTCACTTGGTTCACTCTTTTGGAAAATCATGGCCTGTGTGAACATGTGCCATGCAAATGTCACAAAACAAGTATGATTTTCTCCTGAATTCAAATGTTACAGTATACAAACTTCTGTAGGATACTTCTCCCTAAGAGGTGCACTTCCAGCATTGACTCTGAATCCTCCTCACTTGGTTCACTATTTTGAAAATTCCTGGCCTGCGTGAACATGTTGCAGGGAAACATTGCAAAACACGTGGGATACTCTCCTGAACACAAAGAATGAGAGTATAGAAACTTTTGTGGAATACTTTCCGCTAAGAAAAGCACTTGCAACATTTGACTCTGAGTCCTTCTCTCTTGGTTCACTATTTTGGAATATCATGGCTTGCCTGTAAATGATCCATTGACTGTCGCACAAGTGTGATTTTCTCCTGATCACAAAGAGTTACAGTATAGACACTTCTGTAGGATACGTATTCCAACGAAGTGCACTTGCAACATGTGACTCTGAGTCATCCTCACTTGGTTAACTATTTTGGAAAAATCATGGCTTGCTTCAACATGTTCCATGGAAATGTGGCACAACAACTTTTATTTTATCCTGTACACAAACAGTTACAGTATAGGAACTTCCATAGGAAACTTACCGGTAAAAAGTGCACATGCAAATATTTTGACTCTGCACCGTCTTCACTTGGTTCACTATTTTGGAAATCATGGCCTGCGTGAACATGTTATGCAAATGTCGCAAAACAAGTGTGATCTTCTCCTGAACACAAAGATTACATTATAGAAAATTCTGTAACGACACTTATCCTACAGAAAGTGCACTTGCAACATTTGACTCAGAGGCCTCCTCACTTGGCTCACTATTTTGAAAATCATCTCCCTGCATGAATGGGTTCCATGGAAACGTCGCAAAACAAGTGTGATATTCTGCAGAACACAAAGAATTACACTATAGAAACGTTTGGTGGATACTTACCGCTAAGAAGTGCACTTCCAACATTTGACTCTGAGTCCTCCTCACTTGGTTCACTATTTTGGAAAATCATAGCCTGTGTGAACATGTTCCATGGAAACATTGCAAAACAAGTGGGATACTCTCCTGAACACAAAGAATTACAGTATCGAAACTTTTGTGGAATCCTTACCGCTAAGAGGAGCACTTGCAACATTTGACTCTGAGTCCTTCTCTCTTGGTTCACTATTTTGGAATATCATGGCTTGCGTGTAAATGTTTCATTGACTGTCACACAACAAGTGTGAATTTCTCCTGATCACAAAGGAGTTACAGTCTAGAAACTTCTGTATGACACGTATCCCAACGAAGTGCTCATGCAATATTTGACTCTGAACCCTCCTCACTTGGTTCACTATTTTGGAAAATCATGGCCTGTGTGAATATGTTATATGCAAATGTTACAAAAAAAAGTGTGATCTTCTCTTGAACACAAAGAGTTACTTTATAGAAACTTCTGTAAGGGCACTTATGCTAAAGAAGTGCAATTGCAACATTTAACTCAGAGTCCTCCTCACTTGGTTCACTATTTTGGAATATCATGGCCTGTGTGAACATGTGCCATGCAAATGTCAGAAAACAAGTATGATTTTCTCCTGAACGCAAATGTTACAGTATACAAACTTCTGTAGGATACTTATCACTAAGTGGTGCACTTCCAGCATTTGACTCTGAATGCTCCTCACTTGGTTCACTATTTTGGAAATTCATGGCCTGCGTGAACATGTTCCATGCAAATGTCACAAAATAAGTATGATTTTCTCCTGAACGCAAATGTTACAGGTTAGAAATTTCTCTAGGATACTTAGCCCCAAGAAGTGCACTTCCTACATTTGATTCTGAATCCTCCGCACTTGGTTCACTATTTTGCAAATCATCTCCTGCATGAATAGGTTCCATGGAAATGTCACAAAACAAGTGTGATTTTCTGCAGAACACAAAGAGGTATATTATCGAAACTTTTGTAGGATACTTACCACTAAGAAGTGCACTTCCAACATTTGACTCTGAGTCCTCCTCACTTACTTCACTATTTTGGAAAGTCATAGCCTGCGTGAACATGTTCCATGGAAGCATTCCAAAAAAGTGTGATACTCTCCTGAACACAAAGAATTACACTATAGAAACTTTTGTGGTATACTTACCTCTAGGAAGTGCACTTCCAACATTTGACACTGAGTCCTCCTCACTTGGTTCACTATTTTGAAAAATCATAGCCTGCGTGAACATTTTCCATGGAAACATTGCAAAACAAGTGTGATACTCTCTTGAACACAAAGAATTACAGTACAGAAACTTTTGTGGGATACTTACCGCTAAGAAGAGCACTTGCAAAATTTGACTCTGAGTCCTTCTCTCTTGGTTCACTATTTTGGAAAATCATGGCCTGTGTGAACATGTGCCATTCAAATGTCACAAAACAAGTATGATTTTCTCCTGAATGCAAATGTTACAGTTTAAAAACTTCTGTAGGATACTTATCCCTAAGAAGTGCACTTCCAGCATTTGACTCTGAATGCTCCTCACTTGGTTCACAGCGGGAGAAGAGGACTCAGAGTCAAACTGATGGAAGTGCCACTTCTTAGTGATAAGTATCCTACAGAAGTTTCGAGTTTCCGGATTACGTACCTCTTGTGTTCTGCAAGAAACACACTTGTTTTGCGCGTGTTCCATGTACCTATTCATGCAGGAGATAGATGATTTCCAAAAATAGTGAACAAAGGAGGATGATGATTTCCAAACATATTGAACAACGTTGGCGGTGAATTCAGATTCAGACTTCCAATGTAGGAAGTTCACTCCTTGCGGATACGTACCTAGTAGAGAAGTTTCTACACTGTAACATTTTGCATTCAGGAGAAATACCCCCATCCTTGTTTTGTGACCTTGCATGGAACCTTGTTTTCAGCACAGGCCATGATTGAATTGAATTTCCAAAAATAGTGAACCCACAGTGAGAGAGAGCATCAGAAGTCAAATGCTGGATGGAATGGAAGGCAACTTCTTAGGGAATTTTAGTATCCTACAGAAGTTTTTTTCTTTTTTGTAGTTTTTTTTTTTTTAAACGTAACATTTGCCTTCCGGAGGGGAGAAAATCATATTGTTTTGTGAATTTGAATGGCACATTGTTCACACAGGCCCCATGATTTTCCTGATTTTCCAAAATAGTTGAAACAGTGTGAACTGTTGAATCCAAGAGAGACGGACTCCGACCTAGAGATAAGGAGAAGAGGAGGAGAAGAGAGGGATTCAGAGTCAAATTTTGGCAAGGCTCTTCTTAGCAGTAAGTATGTGTAGTATCACACAAAAGGTTTCTGTACTGGAATTCTTTTGTGTTCAAGAGAGTTAGTCGAGAGGTGGAGTATCACATTGTTTGGCAATTGTTTCCTGGAACATGTTCACGCAGGCTAGGCTATGATTTTTCAAAAATAGTGTGTGAACAAGTGAGGAATGACTCGTTGTGTTCAAATGTTGGAAGTGCACTTCCTAGAGGTAAGTTTATACCACAAAAAAGTTTTTCATTATAGTTGTTAATTCTTTTGTGTTAAGGCGGAGTATCACACTTTTTTTGGAATGCTTCCATGGTGGAGGAACATGTCTCCCGCAGGCTGTCTTGGCTATGCTTTTCAAAAATAGTGAAGTAAGTTGAGGAGAGAGAGGAAGGACTCTCAGAGTCAATGTTGGAAGTTGCACTTCTTAGGGTGGTTAAGTATCATACCACAAGTATCGATATTAATATACCTCTTGTTTGTTCGCAGAATCACACTGCTTTGTGACATTTCCCTGGAACACTTTCATGCCAAGGAGCTTGATTTTGCAAAATAGTGACACCAAGTTTGCGGAGGAGGATTTCCGAATTCAAATGTAGGACGGAAGTAGGAAGTGCACGTCTGGGGTACTACTCTCTAAGGATTAAGTATCCTTAGAGAAATTTTCTTTAACCTGTACTATTTGCCGTTTCAGGGAGAGAAAATATACTATTTTTTTTTCTGTGACATACTTGCATGGTGGAATGGAACATGTTCACGCCAGCGCTCGATGATATTTCCAAAAGTCGAGACCAAGTAGGGACGCTTCAGAGTCAAATGCTGGCAAGTGCTCTTCTCCAGCTTAGGATAATATCACACAGGAAGTCGTATACTTATGTCCACTTTGCTGTTCAGGAGAGAAATCTACTTGTTTTGCATGTAACTTCTGGGATGGACACAGTTCACACGGCCAGCTATGGATTTTCCAAAATAGTGATGAACCAAGTGCAGGAGGAGGAGGACTCGACTAAATGATAGAATTCATTCTTAGAATATGATAAGGTGCTCTTACAGAAGTTTCGTTAATGCCCGCTTTGTTTCGAATCAACTTGCGAGTTGACTATCAACAGCTGTTTAATAGTTGCAATGCGCTGGATTAACAATTAAGTGACATCCTTCGAAAGTACTAGAAGTTACACTGCAATTCATCGGACATCTTGTTTGTGCGCAGGAAATTAGCGAGTATTTCCAAATAGTGAACCACGTAGGAGCTTCAGAGAGTCAAATTGCCGAATGAGAACTTCGTTGGGCTATAGTGTTCTACAGAAGTTTTATGACTGTAACACCTTGTGATATCAGGAGAAAATCACATTGTTGTGTGACAGGTTTTCATTGGCACACATTTCACACGGCAAAGCATATTCCAAAATAGTGAACCAGAGGAGAAGATCAGAGGTCAAATTTGCCAAGTCGCTCTCTTTATGCCGATAGGATCCCACAAAAGTTTCGAACTGTATTCTTGTGTTCTTCAGGAGAGTCTCCCACTTGTTTTGCAATGTTTCATGGAAACATGTTCACACAGGCTCATGATTTTACAAAATACGTGAACCAAGTGAGGGAAGGGCTCAGACGTCAGGTTCAAGAGTCAAATGTTGGAACGTTGCCTTCTTACGGTGTTGTTTGAGTACGTATCCCACCAAACGTTTCTATAGTTTAATTCTTTGTGGTTTGCAAATATCACCACTTGTTTTGGACGTTTCCATGGAACCCATTCATGCACGGAGATGATTTTCAAAATAGTTGAGCCAAGTGAGGAGCTGGCCTCTGAGTAAATGTTGCCAAGTTGCCACTTCTGTAGGATAAGTGTCGTACAGAATTTTCTTTACTAATGTAATTCTTGTGTTTTCAGGGACAGAAGATCCAACTTGTCTTGCGACATCTTGCATAACACATGTGTTCACGCGGCCCTTGTGATTTTCCAAAATGTGTGAACCAAGTTGAAGCGGTTTGCGAGAGTCAATATTGCACTGTGCCTTTTTTACCCGGAAGTTTTCATATGAAGTTTCCTATACTGTAAACTGTTTGTGTACGGATTAATAAAACGTTGTTGTGGCCACATTTCCATGGAACATGTTGAAAGCAAGCATGATTTTTCAAAAATAGTTTTAACCAAGTGAGGATGACTCTCGAGTCACGTTGCCAAGTGCACTTCGTTGGAATACGTATCCTACAGAAGTGTCTCTACGTGTAACTCTTTGTGATCAGGAGACCACTCCACTTGGTGTCGACAGTCAATGGATCATTTACAGCAAGCATGTGATATTCCAACCATAGTGGAACCAAGGAAACGAGACTCAGGGTCAATGTTGCCACGTGCTTTCTTAGCGGAAAGTATCTCCACAAAACGTTTTATACTCTCATTGTTTGTGTTCAGGAGATGACTCCCACGTGTTTTGCTCATGTTTCCCTCGCCACATGTTCACGCAGGCCAGGAAATTTCAAATAGGTGATGAACCAAGTGAGGAAGGCAGATTCAGAGTTCAACTGCTGGGAAGTGCACCTCTAGGGAGAAGAGATCCTACAGAAGTTTGTATACTGTAACATTTGAATCAGGAGAAATATATCGTTTGTTTTTCGAACTTTGCATGGCAATGTTCACACAGGGCCATGATTTCAAAGCAGTGAACCAAGTGAGGCGGAACTCTGGGTTCATGTTTTGCAAGTGCACTTCTTTAGGATAATTTGTCGTTACAGATAGTTTCTATTAATGTTATTATCTTTGTGTCCGAGAAATACACACTTGTTTTTGTGAATTTTGTATATACTTCTTAGGCGCAACGCCATGATTTCCAAAATAAGGAGAGAAAAGGACTCCGAGCTCAAATGTTTTGCAAAGTGCTCTTCTTAGCCGGTACGTATCCTAGAAAAGTTTCTATATTGTCATTCTTTGTGTTCAGGGAGGCCAACACTTGTTTTGCAATGTTTCCCTGTCGGCACACATGTTCAGCAGGCAGGCTGTATGATTTCCAAATACGTGAAAGTTAGTGAGGAGGACTCAGAGTCAAATGATGGAAGTGCATTCTAGTGACTCTAAGTATCTACAGCAGTTTCGCATACCCTGTACTCTTTGTGTTACTGCAAGAAATCACCTTGTTTTGCGAGCGTTGCGTTCCATGGACCCTATTCAGGCGGAGTGAAGAGATGATCTTTCCAATAATAGTGAACATCAAGTGCGGTGATATTCAGACCTCCATGGTAGGAAGTTCACTTCTTGCCGGCTAGTATCGCGAGTTGGAGAGAAGTTTCTACACTGTAACATTTGCATTCAGGAGATATACCCATCCTTGTTTTGTGACATTTGCATGGGACAACATGTTCGCACAGGCCATGGGAATTCCAAAATAGGCTGAACCATAGTGAGGAGCCAAGCATTCAGAGTCAAATGCTGGCAAGTTGCACTTCTTAGGGTTATAAGTATCCTACAGAAAAGTTTTTTTTTAAACTGTAACTTTTGATTCAGGGGAAAACTATACTTGTTTGCTGACATTTGAATGGCACATTGTTTACACAGGCATCCATGATTTATCCAAAATACGTGCCAGAGACGCGAGAAAGGAGAAGAGGACTCAGAGAGTCAAATTTTGCCAAGTGCTCTTTGAGTAAAAGTCTTAGTATATCGTAGTAAGTATTACCACAAAAAGTTTCGTGGTACGGGCATTCTTTGTGTTCACAGAGAGTATAAGTATCACACTTGGTTTTGCAATGTTTCCATGGAAGAAAATGTTCACGCAGGCTTTGATTTTAATGTGAAAAATAGAGGACCAGTAGAGGGACAGCGGAGGCGGAGTGACGGCATGAATGTTGGGGAAGAGGGAGGACTCAGTGTTCAACAATAATGTTGGAAGTGCAACTTCCTAGAGTGGTAAGTTACCACAAAAGTCTAGTTTCTATAGTGTATATTCTTGTGTTCCAGAGAGTAGTATCACCCTTTTTTTGGACTGCTTCCATGGAACATGTTTCACGCAGCTCTTATGACTTTCCAAAATAGTCGAAGTAAGTGAGGAGGACTCAGAGTCATCAATGTTGAAGTGCCACTTCTGTGTACGTTGGAGGATCCTACAAAAGTTTGATAATGCTAATATCCTCTTGTGTTCGGTCAATGAAGAAAATTCACAACTTGCTTTGTTGACATTTCCATGCGAATCCTTTCTGCCTAGCGGAGATTGTTGCAAAATAGTTGAACCAGTGCGGTAGGACTTCGCGAGGTTCAGCATCAAAATGTAGGAAGTGCACTTCTTGGGCTATAGTATCCTTAGATCCTAGAGAATTTTTAACCTGCTTATTCGCGTCTCGTCAGGAGAACGAAATCATACTTATTTTGTGACATTTGCTGGAACACTTTCCGCCACGGCCATGCATGAATTTCCAAAATAGTGAACCAGAGTGGAGAGCATTCAGAGTCAAAGCTTGGAAGTTGCACCCACTTAGTGATACGTATCCTACAGAAGTTTGTTACTGCTAAACATTGCGTTTCGGCGTGAGAAAATCATACTTGTTTTCTGACATTTGCATGGCAATGTTCACACAGGCCAGAAGCATGATATTTATTTCCAAATATGTTGAAACAAGTGAGGAGGACCTCTGAGTTTAAATGTTTGCAATTGCACTTCTTACGCATAAGTGCCCTTACAGAAGCGTTTCTAATAAAAGTAACTCTTTGTGTTCAAGACGACGATACACTTTTTTTTGTAACATTTTTGCATATAAATTCTTCACACAGGCCATTGATTTTCCAAAATAGTGAACCAAGTGAAGTGACGGAGGGCGGTTCAGCGTCAAATATTTGCATGAGCACTTCGTTGGGCTACGTGTCCTACAGAGTTTCTAGACTGTTAACACTCTTTCGTGATCCGGAGGAAAGAAATTCACACTTGTTGTGTGCCAGTCACTGAAACATTTACAACGCAAGCCATGCATTGATATTCAAAATAGTGACCCCAAGAGCGCAGGGACCTCGAAGTCAATGTTGCAAGTGCCCTCTTAGCGGTTAAGGGATTCCACACAAGTTTCGATACTGTATTCTTTTGTGTTTCAGGGAGTATCCCACTTGTTTTGCAATGTTTCCCTGGAACATGTTCACACAGGCTATGATTTTCCAAAATCGTGAACCAGTGAGGTAGGCCTCCCGCTAGTCAACTGTTGGGAGTGCACTTCTTAGCGGTAAGTATCCCACAAACGTTCTTATAGTGTAATTCTTGGTTCTGCAGAATATCACACTTGTTTTGGACGTTTCCATGGGAAACCCATTCATGCAGGAGGAGATGATTTTCACAACTAGTGAGCCAAGTGAGGAGGCCTCTGAGTCAACGTTTGAAGTGCACTTACTGTCGGAACGTGTCGTTACCGAATTTTCTATAATGTAATTTTTGTGTTAGGCGCAGATCACACTTGTTTGCGACATTGCTACATGTTCACGCAGGCCATGATTTTCCAAAATAGTGAACCACATAGTGAAGACGGTGCAGAGTCAAATATTGCATGTGCACTTTTTACGTAAGTTCCGATGGAATAGTTTCCATTACTGTAACTTTTGTGTACAGGATAAACTAAAAGTGTTTGTTGCCACATTTCATGGACATGTTGTAAGCAAGCCCTGATTTTTCAAAATAGTTAATCCAAGCTGGGATACTCCAGAGTCACATGTTGAAAGTGCACTTCGTTGGAATAAGTATTCCTACAGACAGTGTCTAAATGTAACTCTTTGTGATCAGGAGAAAATCACACTTGTGCGACAGTCAATGGCTCATTTACAGGGCAAGCCCTGATATTCCAAAATGTGTGAACAGATTGAGAAGACTCAGAGTCACATGTTGCAAGTGCTTTTCTTAGCGGAGAAAGTTATTCCACAAAAGTTTCTATATCTCATTCATTTGCTGTTCAGGAGAGTATCCCACGTTGTTTTGCACTGTTTCCCTGCCCACACCTGTTTCACGCAGGCAAGGAATTTTCATCAAAATAGTGAACCAAGTGCGGAGGATTCAGAGTCAAATGCTTGGAGTTGCACCTCCTTTAGGGGAGAAGTATCCCTACAGAAGTTTGTTATACTGAACATTTGAATTCAGGAGAGAAAATAATTACTTGTTTTGTGACATTTGCATGCACATGTCACACAGGCCATGAATTTCCAAGAGTGACACCAAGCACAGTGAGGAGGACTCTGGGTCAAATGTTGCCAGTGCACTTCTTTCGGATTAAGTGTCTTACAGAAGTTCTATAATGTATAATCTTGTGTTCCCGCAGAAGCTCACATTGTTTTTGACATTTTGTATATACACATGTTTAGTGCAAGCATGATATTCCAAAATAAGGGAGAGGAAAAGGAGAAAAGACTCAGAGTCAAATGTTGCAAGTGCTTCTTCTTAGCGGTAAGTATCCTAGGAAAAGTTTCTATACTGATCATTCTTTGTGTTTCAGGCAGAAAGCACACTGTTTTGCATTGTTCCGGAACATGTTTCAGCAGGCTATCGGCCTATGATTTTCCCAAATAGTGAACGAAGTGAGGAGGACTCCGAGTAAATGATGGAAGTGAAATTATCTAGGATAAGTATCCTACAGAAGTTTCCGAACTGCCTCACCTCTTTGTGTTCTGCCCAAGAACTCACACTTGTTTTGCGACGTTTCCATGAACCTATTCATGCAGGAGATGATTTCCAAAATAATAAGTGAACAAAGTGCCGAGTGAATTCAGACTCCAATGTAGGAAGGAAGTTTCACTCCCTTGTGGTAAGTATCCTAGAGAAGTCTACACGTAACATTTGCCCATTCAGGAGAATACCCATCCTTGTTTTTGTGACATTTGCATGGAACATGTTCAGCACACGGCCATGAAATTTCCAAAATAGGCCTGCACTTCTACACTGTCATTCTTGGAGTTCAGGAGTATAAACACTTGGTTTGCTGCGTTTGCCTGAGAACATTTCACGAAGCTATATTTCCAAAATAGTGAATCAAGTGAGGAGGATCAGAGTCAATGTTGGAAGTGCACTTCTCAGTGGATAAGATCCTACAGAAGTTTTCGATACTGTAATTTTGTTGTTCTGCAGAAAATCACACTTGTTTCGCGCGTTTCCATGGAACCTATTATGCAGGAGATGATTTCCAAAACAGTGAGACAAGTGGGAAGAGTCAGAATCAAATGCAGGCAGGAACCCTTCTTGGGGATAAGTATCCTAGAGAGGTTCTTACTCGTAACATTTGCTTCAGAGAAAATCACCTTGTTTTGTGACATTTCATGGAACATTTCATGCAAGGCCATGAATTTCCAAAATAGTGAACCAAGTGAGGAGGACTCTGAGTCAAATATTGCAAGTGCTTCTTTAGGATAAGTGTCTTACAGAATTCTTATACTGTAACTCTTTGTGTTCAGGAGAAATCACACTTGTTGTATGAAGTTTCCGAAACATATTCATGCAGATCATTCCCTTCCAAAATCGTGAACCAAGTGAAGAGGACTCACAGTCATATGTGGCATGTGCATTTTTTGGGATAGTATCCTACACAGGTTTCTAGACTGTAAACTTTGTGTTCTGAGAAAACAATTTATTTGTGCTGATTCTACCAACTATGTTCAGGCCGTCACGAGGTTGAAAGAGTGACCATGTGAGGAAGTGTCAAATTCACATTTCACTTCCACTTTTCAATGATAAGAATCCGGTAGATGTTCATACGTTGAAACTTTTTATGTTCAGGAGAAAATACACACTGGTTTTGTGACGTATTCATGGAATATGTTCACGCAGGACTTGATTTTCCAAAGAGTGAACACAAGTGAGGAGGACTGAGAGTCAAATGTTGGAAGTGCACTTCTTAGGGATAAGATGCTACAGAAGATTCTCTACTGTAACACTTTGTGTTCAGAAGAAGATACACTTGTTTTGCCACATTTTCAATTACATGTTCATGCAGGCCATGATTTTCCAAAATAGTGAACACAAGTGAGGAGGGTTCAGAGTCAAATATTGCACGTGCATGCACTTCCTACGTAAGTATCCTACGGAATTCTGTACGGTATATCTTTGTGTTCAGGAAAAATACAGTTGTTGTGCCACATTTCCATGGAAACATGTTGAAGCAGGCCATGATTTTTCCAAAAACGTAACCAAGTGCACTTCGTTGTTGATCGTCGTCCTACAGAAGTATCCTATACTGTAACTATTTGTGATCAGGAGAAATTCACACTTGTCGTACGACAGTCAATGTAACATTACAGCAAGCCATGATATCCAAAATAGTGAACCAAGAGAGAAGGACTCAGAGTCAAATGTTGCACGGCTCTTTTTAGTGGTAAGTATCCCACAAAAGTCTATTACCGTAATTTTTGTGTTCAGGAGAGTAACACTTGTTTTGGAATGCTTCCATAAAAAATGTTCACACAGGCTATGACTTTCCAAAATAGTGAACCAAGTGAGCAGGTTCAGAGTCAAATGTTGGAAGTGCACCTCCGTGGTAAGTATCCTACAGAAGTTTCGATAATGTACCTCTTTGTGTTCTACAGAAAATCACACTTGTTTTGCGACGTTTCCAGGGAACCTATTCATGCAGGAAATGATTTCCCAAATAGTGAACCAAGTGCAGAGGATACTCTAAACAAATGTAGGAAGTGCACTTCGTAGGGATAAGTATCCAGAAACGTTTCTACACTGGAACATTTGCGTTCAGGAGAAAATCATCCTTGTTTTGTGACATGTGCATGGCACATGTTCACACAGGGCACGATGTTCCAAAATAGTGAACCAAGTGAGGAGGACTGAGAGTCAAATTTTGCAAGTGGTCTTCTTAGCGGTAAGTATCCGACAAAATTTTCTATACTGTAATTCTTTGTGATCAGAAGAGTATCACACTTGTTTTGCAATGTTACCATGGAACATGTTCACGCAGGCTATGACTTCCAAAATAGTGAACCAAGTGAGGAGTGTTCAGAGTCAAATATTGCACGTGCACTTCTTAGTGGTAAGTATCCTATGGGAGTTCCTATACGAACTCTTTGTGTTCAGGAGAAATAACAGTTGTTGTGCCACATTCCATGGACCTTGTTGAAGCACGCCATGATTTTTTAAAATAATTAACCAAGTGAGGATGACTCAGAGTCAAATGTTGCAAGAAAATGTCATGGGATACGTATCCTCTAGAAGTTTCTATACTGTAACTCTCTTTGATCAGGAGAACGTCACTCTTGTACGACAGTCAATGGAACATTACACGCAAGCCATGATATTCCAAAATAGTGAAACAAGAGGGAAGGACTCAGAGTCAAATGTTGCAAGTTCTTCTTAGCTTTAATATCCTACAAAAGTTTCTATACAGTATATTTGTGTTCAGAGAGAGTACCACTCTTGTTTTTGAATGTTTCCATAGAATATGTTCACGCAGGCTATGACTTTCCAAAATAGTGAACAAGTGTGGAGGGACTCTGAGGTCAAATGTTGGAAGTGCACTTCTTAGTGGTAACTATCACAGGAGTTCGATACTGTACCTCTTTGTGTTCTGCAGAAAATCACACTTGTTTTGCGACGTTTAAATGGAACCTATTCATGCAGGAGATGATTTCCTAAATATTGAACCAGGTGAGGAGGATTCAGAATCAAATGTAGGAAGTGCACCTTCGTAGCCTAAGTAACACTAGCGAGGTTTCTACACTGTAACATTTGCGTTCAGCAGAAAATCATGCTTGTTTTGTGACATTTGCGTGGAACATATTCACTTAGGCCATGAATTGCCAAATAGTGAACCAAGTGAGGAGGATTCTGAGTCAAATGTTGCAAGTGCACTTCTTTAGGATAAGTGTCACACAGAAGTTTATATACTGTAACTTTTGGTGTTCAGGAGGAAATCACACTTGTGTACGACGTTTCATGAAACATGTTCACGCATGTCATTTACTTCCAAAATCGTGAACCAAGTGAAGAGGACTTACGTCAATGTAGCATGTGCACCCTTTGGGATAAGTATCACACAGGTTTGTATACTGTAACATTTGTGTCCAGGAGAAAATCATACTTGTTTTCTGACATTTGCATGGCACATTTCATGCAGGCCATGATTTTCCAAAATAGTGAACCAAGTCAGGAGGACTCTGAGTCAAATGTTGCAAGTGCACTTCTTTAAGATAATTGTCATACAGAATTTTATCACTGTAACTCTGTGTTGTCAGGATGAAATCACATTTTGTACGACGTTTCCCGACAACATGTTCATGCAAGTCATGTCCCTTAAAATCGTGAACCAAGTGAAGAGGACCACGTCAGTCATGTGGCATGTGCATTTTTTTTTGGGAAAAGTATGCTACACAGGTTTCTAGACTGTAAAACTTTGTGTGTCTGGAGAAAACAACATTTATTTGTGCTGATCTACCAACTATGTTCAGGCCTGTCACGAGGTTGAAAAGAGTGACACGTGAGGAAGTGTTCAAATTCACATTTCACTTCCACTTTTCAATGATAAGAATCCGTAGATGTCATACGTTGAAACTTTTTTATGTTCAGGAGAAAATACACACTGGTTTTGTGACGTATTCATGGAATATGTTCACGCAGGACTTGATTTTCCAAAAGAGTGAACCAAGTAGGAGGACTGAGAGTCAATGTTGGAAGTGCACTTCTTAGGGATAAGTATGCTACAGAAGATTCTCTACTGTAACACTTTGTGTTCAGAAGAAGATTACACTTGTTTTGCACATTTTCATATTACATGTTCATGCAGGCCATGATTTTCCAAAATAGTGAACCAAGGAGGAGGGTTCAGAGTCAAATATTGCACGTGCACTTCCTAACGGCTAAGTATCCTACGAATTACTGTACGGTATATCTTTGTGTTCAGGAGAAATAACAGTTGTTGTGCCACATTTCCATGGAACATGTTGAAGCAGGCCATGATTTTTCCAAAATATAACCAAGTGCAGTAGGTCAAGTCGTGTTATTACGATCCTACTAGAGTTCCTATACTGTAACTCTTTGTGATCAGGAGAAGTTCACACTTGTCGCAGGTCAATGTAACATGTACATGCAAGCCATGATATTCCAAAATAGTGAACCAAGAGAGAAGGACTCAGAGTCAAATGTTGCAGTGTTCTTCTTAGTGGTAAGTATCCCACAAAAGTTCCTATACGTAATCGTTGTTGTTCAGGAGAGTACCACACTTGTTTTGGAATGCTTCCATAGAACATGTTCACACAGGCTATGACTTCCAAAATAGTGAACCAAGTGGCAGGTTCAGAGTCAATGTTGGAAAGTGCACCTCTGTGGTGGTAACTATCCACAGAAGTTTCGATACTGTACCTCTTTGTGTTCTACAGAAAATCACAACTTGTTTTGCGACGTTTTCAGGAACCTATTCATGCAGGAAATGATTTCCAAATAGTGAACCAGTGCAGAGGATACTCTAACAAATGTAGGAAGTGCACTTCGTAGGGATAAGTATCCTAGAAACGTTTCTACACTGTAACATTTGCGTTCAGGAGAAAATCATCCTTGTTTTGTGACATGTGCGTGGACATATTCACACAGGCACGATGTTCCAAATAGTGAACCAAGTGAGGAGGACTGAGAGTCAAATTTTTGCAAGTGTTTCTTAGCGGTAAGTATCCGACAAATTTTATACTGTGAACTTTGTGTATCAGAAGAATCACACTTGTTTTGAGATGTTGCCATGGAACATGTTCACGCAGCAGTATGACTTTCCAAAATAGTGAACCAAGTGAAGGGTTCAGAGTCAATAGCACGTGCACTTCTTAGTGGTAAGTATCCTACGAAGTTGCTATACTGTAACATCTTTGTGTCAGAGAAAAAAAATTATAGTGTTTTTGACATTTCCATGGACATGTTTCAAAGCAGCCAGTGATTTTAAAATAATTAACCAAGTGAGGATGACTCAGAGTCAAATGTTGCAAGAAAATGTCATTTGGGATACGTATCCTCTAGAATTTTCTATACTGTAACTCTTTGTGATCAGGATGAACGTCACACTTCTTGTAAAAGTCCAGAGAACATGTGCAAGCCATGATATTCCAAAATGTGAACCAAGTGAAAAAGAGGACTCAAAGTCATAGTGGGCGATTTATCTTTTTTATGTGCATTTTTTTTGGGAAAAGTAGCATGCTACACAGGTTTCTAGACTGTAAAACTTTGTGTTTGGAGAAAACAACATTATTTGTGTGATCTACCAACATATGTTCAGGCCTGTTGTCACGAGGTTGAAAAGAGTGACCAGTAGGAAAGTGTCAATTCACATTTCACTTACACCTTTTCAATGATAAGAATCGGTAGATGTTCCTACGTTTTTTTTTGTAAAACTTTTATGTTAGGAGAAAATACACACTGGGTTTGTGACGTATTCATGGTATTCATGGAATATGTTCCCACGCAGGCCTTGATTCCAAAAGAGTGAACCAAGTGAGGCGGACTGAGAGTCAAATGTTGGACGTGCACTTTTAGGGAGAAAGTATGCTACAGAAAGATTCTCTACTGTAAACACTTTGTGTTCAGAGAGATTACCACTTGTTTTGCCACATTTTCATATTACATGTTATGCAGGCCATTGATTTTCCAAAATAGTGTGAACCCAGGGGGAGGGTTCAGAGTCAAATATTGCACGTGCACTTCCTACTGGTAAGTATCCTACGGAATTTCTGTCGGTAGTATCTTGTGTTCAGGAGAAAAAAATAACAGTGGTGTGCCACATTTCCATGGACCTTGTTGAAGCACGCCATGATTTTTTAAATTAAATCACCCAAGTGAGATGACTCAGAGTCAAATGTTGCAGAAGAATGTATTGGGATAGTATCCTCTAGAAGTTTTCTATACGGGGAACTTCTTTGATCCGGAGAACGGCACACTTCTTGTACGACAGTCAATGGAACATTTACACGCAAGCAAGGATATCCAAAATCGTGAACCAAGAGGGAAGACTCAGAGTCAAATGTTGCAAGTGTTCTTCTTAGCTTTAATTATCCTACAAACGGTTCTATACAGTAATTATTTGGTTCACGAAGTACCACTATGGTTTTGAATGTTTCCATAGAATAGTTCACGCCGGCTATGACTTTCCAAAATAGTGAACCAAGTGGGGAGGGACTCTGAGTCAAATGTTGGAAGTGAGACTTCTTAGTGGTAACTATCATACAGGAGTTCTCGATATTGGAACTCTTTGTGTTCTGCAGAAAATCCAAACTTGTTTTGCGACGTTTTTTATTTAAATGGAAACCTATTCATGCGGAGATGATTTCTAAATATTGAACCAGGTGACGGAGGATTTCAGAATCAAAGTAG
>JALPQD010000216.1:2328691-2412511 GCA_023101885.1 Typhlomys cinereus
TCAAATGTAGAAGTGCACTCGTAGCCATAAGTAACCTAGCGAGGTTTCACACTGTAACATTTGCGTTCAGCAGAAAATCATGCTGTGTTTGTGACATTGCGTGGAACATATTCACTTAGGCCATGAATTTCCAAAATAGTGAACCAAGTGAGGAGGATTCTGAGTCAAATGTTCAAGTGCACTTCTTTTAGGAAGTTCACACGAAGTTTATATATGTAACTTTTGTGTTCAGGAGGAATCACACTTGTTGTACGACGTTTCATGAAACATGTTCACGCATGTCATTTACTTCCAAAATCGTGAACCAAGTGAAGAGGACTACAGTCATATGTAGCATGTGCACCTCTTTGGATAAGTATCCTACCAAGGTTTGTTATACTGTAACATTTGTGTCCAGGAGAAAATCATACTGTGTTTCTGACATTTGCATGCACAGGTTCAGGCAGGCCATGATTTTCCAAAATAGTGAACCAAGTCAGGAGGACTCTGAGTCAAATGTTGCAAGTGCACTTCTTAAGATAATTGTCATACAGAATTTTCTATACTGTAACTCTTTGTGTTCAGGATGAAATCACACTTTGTAACGACGTTTCCACGAAACATGTTCATGCATGTCATTCCCTTCCAAAACGTGAACCAAGTGAAGAGGACTCACAGTCAGAATGTGGCATGTGCAGTTTTTTTTTGGGAAAAGTATGCTACACAGTTGTCTAGACGGTAAAACTTTGGTCTGGAGAAAACAACATATTGTGGCTGATTCTACCAACTAGTTCAGCCTGTCACGAGGTTGGAAAAGAGTGACACGTGAGGAAGGGCAAATTCACATTCACTCCACTTTTCAATGATAAGATCCGGAGATGTTCATACGTTGAAACTTTTTATGTTCAGGAGAAATACACACTGGTTTTGTGACGTATTCATGGAATATGTCACGCAGGACTGATTTTCCAAAAGAGTGAACCAAGTGAGGAGGACTGAGAGTCAAATGTTGGAAGTGCACTTCTTAGGGATAATATGCTACAGAAGATTCTCTACGGTAACACTGTGTGTTCAGAAGAAGATTACACTTGGTTTGCCACATTTTCATATTAAGTGTCATGCAGGCCATGATTTCCAAAATAGTGAACCAAGTGAGGAGGGTTCAGAGTCAAATATTGCACGTGCACTTCCTACCGGTAGTATCCACGAATTTCCTGTACGGTAATCTTTGTGTCAGGAGAAAATAACAGTTTTGTGGTGCCACATTTCCATGGAAACTGTGAAGCAGGCCATGATTTTTCCAAAATACGTAACCAAGTGCACTTCTTGTGATACGTATCCTACAGAATTTCCTATAGTAACTATTTGTGATCAGGAGAAATTCACACTTGTCGTACGAACAATGTAACATTACATGAAGCCATGATATTCCAAAGTTGAACCAAGAAGAAGGACTCAGAGTCAATGTTGCACTTGCTCTTCTTAGTGGTAGTATCCCACAAAAGTTCCTATACCGTAATTCTTTGTGTCAGGAGAGTACCACACTTGTTTTGGAATGCTTCCATAGAACATGTTCACACAGGCTATGACTTTCCAAAATAGTGAACCAATTGAGCAGGTTCAGGAGTCAAATGTTGGAAGTGCACCTCCCGGGTAAGTATCCTACAGAAGTTTCGATACTGTACCTCTTGTGTTTCTACAGAAAATCACACTTGTTTGGCGACGTTTCCAGGGAACCTATTCATGCAGGAAATGATTTCCAAAATAGTGAACCAAGTGCAGAGGATACTCTAAACAAATGTAGGAAGTCACTTCGTAGGGATAAGTATCCTAGAAAACTTTTTCTACACGGTAACATTTGCGTTCAGGAGAAAATCATCCTTGTTTTGCTTGTTTGTGACATGTGCATGGCACATGTTCACACAGGCACGATGTTCCAAAATAGTGAACCAAGTGAGGAGGACTGAGAGTCAAATTTTGCAAGTGGTCTTCTTAGCGGTAAGTATCCGACAAAATTTTCTATACTGTAATTCTTTGTGATCAGAAGAGTATCACACTTGTTTTGCAATGTTACCATGGAACATGTTCACGCAGGCTATGACTTTCCAAAATAGTGAACCAAGTGAGGAGTGTTCAGAGTCAAATATTGCACGTGCACTTCTTAGTGGTAAGTATCCTATGGGAGTTCCTATACTGTAACTCTTTGTGTTCAGGAGAAAATAACAGTTGTTGTGCCACATTTCCATGGACCTTGTTGAAGCACGCCATGATTTTTTAAAATAATTAACCAAGTGAGGATGACTCAGAGTCAAATGTTGCAAGAAAATGTCATTGGGATACGTATCCTCTAGAAGTTTCTATACTGTAACTCTCTTTGATCAGGAGAACGTCACACTTCTTGTACGACAGTCCAATGGAACATTTACACGCAAGCCATGATATTCCAAAATAGTGAACCAAGAGGGAAGGACTCAGAGTCAAATGTTGCAAGTGCTCTTCTTAGCTTTAATTATCCTACAAAAGTTTCTATACAGTAATTATTTGTGTTCAGGAGAGTACCACTCTTGTTTTGAATGTTTCCATAGAATATGTTCACGCAGGCTATGACTTTCCAAAATAGTGAACCAAGTGTGGAGGACTCTGAGTCAAATGTTGGAAGTGCACTTCTTAGTGGTAACTATCCTACAGGAGTTTCGATACTGTACCTCTTTGTGTTCTGCAGAAAATCACACTTGTTTTTGCGACGTTTAAATGGAACCTATTCATGCAGAGATGATTTCCTAAATATTGAACCAGGTGAGGAGGATTCAGAATCAAATGTAGGAAGTGCACTTCGTAGCCATAAGTAACCTAGCGAGGTTTCTACACTGTAACATTTGCGTTCAGCAGAAAATCATGCTTGTTTTGTGACATTGCGTGGAACATATTCACTTAGGCCATGAATTTCCAAAATAGTGAACCAAGTGAGGAGGATTCTGAGTCAAATGTTGCAAGTGCACTTCTTTAGGATAAGTGTCACACAGAAGTTTATATACTGTAACTTTTGGTGTTCAGGAGGAAATCACACTTGTTGTACGACGTTTCATGAAACATGTTCACGCATGTCATTTACTTCCAAAATCGTGAACCAAGTGAAGAGGACTTACAGTCATATGTAGCATGTGCACCTCTTTGGGATAAGTATCCTACACAGGTTTGTATACTGTAACATTTGTGTCCAGGAGAAAATCATACTTGTTTTCTGACATTTGCATGGCACATGTTCATGCAGGCCATGATTTTCCAAAATAGTGAACCAAGTCAGGAGGACTCTGAGTCAAATGTTGCAAGTGCACTTCTTAAGATAATTGTCATACAGAATTTTCTATACTGTAACTCTTTGTGTTCAGGATGAAATCACACTTTTTGTACGACGTTCCACGAAACATGTTCATGCATGTCATTCCCTTCCAAAATCGTGAACCAAGTGAAGAGGACTCACAGTCATATGTGGCATGTGCATTTTTTTTTGGGAAAAGTATGCTACACAGGTTTCTAGACTGTAAAACTTTGTGTTCTGGAGAAAACAACATTTATTTGTGCTGATTCTACCAACTATGTTCAGGCCTGTCACGAGGTTGAAAAGAGTGACCACGTGAGGAAGTGTCAAATTCACATTTCACTTCCACTTTTCAATGATAAGAATCCGGTAGATGTTCATACGTTGAAACTTTTTATGTTCAGGAGAAATACACACTGGTTTTGTGACGTATTCATGGAATATGTTCACGCAGGACTTGATTTTCCAAAAGAGTGAACCAAGTGAGGAGGACTGAGAGTCAAATGTTGGAAGTGCACTTCTTAGGGATAAGTATGCTACAGAAGATTCTCTACTGTAACACTTTGTGTTCAGAAGAAGATTACACTTGTTTTGCCACATTTTCATATTACATGTTCATGCAGGCCATGATTTTCCAAAATAGTGAACCAAGTGAGGAGGGTTCAGAGTCAAATATTGCACGTGCACTTCCTACCGGTAAGTATCCTACGGATTTCCTGTACGGTATATCTTTGTGTTCAGGAGAAAATAACAGTTGTTGTGCCACATTTCCATGGAACATGTTGAAGCAGGCCATGATTTTTCCAAAATACGTAACCAAGTGCACTTCGTTGTGATACGTATCCTACAGAAGTTCCTATACTGTAACTATTTGTGATCAGGAGAAATTCACACTTGTCGTACGATAGTCAATGTAACATGTACATGCAAGCCATGATATTCCAAAATAGTGAACCAAGAGAGAAGGACTCAGAGTCAAATGTTGCACGTGCTCTTCTTAGTGGTAAGTATCCCACAAAAGTTCCTATACCGTAATTCTTTGTGTTCAGGAGAGTACCACACTTGTTTTGGAATGCTTCCATAGAACATGTTCACACAGGCTATGACTTTCCAAAATAGTGAACCAAGTGAGCAGTGTTCAGAGTCAAATGTTGGAAGTGCACTTCTCCGTGGTAAGTATCCTACAGAAGTTTCGATACTGTACCTCTTTGTGTTCTACAGAAAATCACACTTGTTTTGCGACGTTTCCAGGGAACCTATTCATGCAGGAAATGATTTCCAAAATAGTGAACCAAGTGCAGAGGATACTCTAAACAAATGTAGGAAGTGCACTTCGTAGGGATAAGTATCCTAGAAACGTTTCTACACTGTAACATTTGCGTTCAGGAGAAAATCATCCTTGTTTTGTGACATGTGCATGGCACATGTTCACACAGGCACGATGTTCCAAAATAGTGAACCAAGTGAGGAGGACTGAGAGTCAAATTTTGCAAGTGGTCTTCTTAGCGGTAAGTATCCGACAAAATTTTCTATACTGTAATTCTTTGTGATCAGAAGAGTATCACACTTGTTTTGCAATGTTGCCATGGAACATGTTCACGCAGGCTATGACTTTCCAAAATAGTGAACCAAGTGAGGAGGGTTCAGAGTCAAATATTGCACGTGCACTTCTTAGTGGTAAGTATCCTATGGAAGTTCCTATACTGTAACTCTTTGTGTTCAGGAGAAAATAACAGTTGTTGTGCCACATTTCCATGGACCTTGTTGAAGCACGCCATGATTTTTTAAAATAATTAACCAAGTGAGGATGACTCAGAGTCAAATGTTGCAAGAAAATGTCATTGGGATACGTATCCTCTAGAAGTTTCTATACTGTAACTCTCTTTGATCAGGAGAACGTCACACTTCTTGTACAACAGTCAATGGAACATTTACATGCAAGCCATGATATTCCAAAATAGTGAACCAAGAGGGAAGGACTCAGAGTCAAATGTTGCAAGTGCTCTTCTTAGCTTTAAGTATCCTACAAAAGTTTCTATACAGTAATTATTTGTGTTCAGGAGAGTACCACTCTTGTTTTTGAATGTTTCCATAGAATATGTTCACGCAGGCTATGACTTTCCAAAATAGTGAACCAAGTGTGGAGGACTCAGAGTCAAATGTTGGAAGTGCACTTCTTAGTGGTAACTATCCTACAGAAGTTTCGATACTGTACCTCTTTGTGTTCTGCAGAAAATCACACTTGTTTTGCGACGAAAATCAATAGATGTAATTCATCATGTAAACCAGTCCAAAGTCCAAGACCACATGATACTCTCGATAGACGCAGAAAAAGCCTTTGACAAGATCCAACAGCCTTTAATGATCAAAACGCTAGAGACAGTAGGAATGGAAGGAAACTTTATCAATATAATAAAAAATGTATACAACAAGCCCACAGCAAGGATTATGCTCAATGGGGAACAATTGGAAGCATTCCCACTTCAATCAGGAACTAGACAAGGCTGTCCACTCTCACCACTTCTATTCAATATTGTACTTGAAGTCTTAGCTGAAGCCATAAGACAAGAAAGGGACATAAGAGGGATTCAAATCGGCAAGGAAGAAGTCAAGCTATCCCTATTTGCAGATGACATGATCTTATACCTCAGTGATCCCAAAAACTCCACCAGGAAGCTCCTGGATCTAATACAGACGTTCAGCAGGGTGGCAGGATACAAAATAAATGTGCAAAAATCAGAGGCCTTCCTATATGCCCAGAATGAAAGAAGTGAAAAAGCCTTGAGAGAAACAATCCCATTTACTATAGCCCCTAAAAAAATGAAATAACCTTGGTATAAACCTAACCAAGGAGTTAAAAGACCTTTACAACAAAAACTTTAAAACACTAAAGAAAGAAATTGCTGAAGACATCAGAAGGTAGAAGGACCCCCCTGCTCCTGGATTGGCAGAATCAACATCATAAAAATGACCATCCTACCAAAGGCAATATACAAATTCAATGCTATACCAATTAAAATCCTAAACCAATTCTTTAAGGAAGTTGACCAATTAATCTCAAAATTCATATGGAGGCAGAAAAACCTAGGATAGCAAAGATAATCTTGAGTAACAAAAACACTGCTGGAGGTATTACCATACCGATCCTTAGTCTATACTACAAATCCATAGTTATAAAAACAGCCTAGTACTGGCTCCAAAATAGACACACAGATCAATGGATAAGGGTTGAAGACCCAGATATAAGCCCACAAAAATACAGCCATTTGATCTTCGACAAAGGGGCCCAAAGAATCCAATGGAAAAAAAAACAACATCTTCAACAAACGGTGCTTGCAAAACTGGATCTCCACATGCAGAAGAATAAAGATGGACCCGTACTTGTCACCATGTACAAGACTTAATTCCAAATGGATCAAGGACCTTGATATCAGGCCAGAGACTATAAAAAGTCATAACTGAACGGACAGGGAACTCCCTTGAGCTGATTGGGCTAGGGCAACAGTTCCTAAACAGACATCCAATGGCACAGTCACTGCTACCAACTCTCAACAGTTGGGATCTTGTGAAATTAAAGAGCTTCTGTTCAGATAAAGAGATTGTCACAGGAGCTCCAAGGCAACCCACAGAATGGGAGGAAATCTTCACTAACCACATATCTGATAGAGCTCTACTCTCCAGAGTGCACAAATAACTTAGAAAAGTGAACACCAAGGAAACCAATGGCCAAATTAAAAAATGGGCCCTGGAACTTAAAAGAAATTTTAGCAGAGATGAAATTAAAATGTCTAACAAATATCTTAAAAAATGCTCCACTTCGTTAGCCATCAGGGAAATGCAAATTGAAAACTCCCTGAGATATCATCTCAACCCGGTCAGGATGGCAAAAATCCACAATACAAATAACAACAAGTGCTGGAGAGGATGTGGAGAGAGGGGAACTCTGCTACATTGCTGTTGGGAATGCAGGCTCATACAGCCATTCTGGTGAGCCCTTTGGAGATTCTTAAAGAAATTAAAGATTGAAATGCCATATGAACCTGATATTCCACTTTTTGGAATAACCCCCCATGCAGCAGAGGTTCGCCTCGATAGCACAAGCACGACCATGTTCATAGCAGCACTGTTTACAATAGCAAAGTCATGGAATCAACCTAAGTGTCCAACAGTTGACGAGTGGATAAGGAAACTGTGGTACATCTATACAATGGAGTACTACTCAGCCATCAAAAATGATTAATTACTGGAATTTGCTGGGAAATGGATGTCATTAGAAACAATTATATTAAGTGAAGTATCCCAATCCCAGAAAGTTAAGCGCCATATGTACTCCCTAATAGGTGGCTCCTAGAACCAAACTCACCCAGCCTACATTGAGACACTCAAGGGTAAACCTATGTAATACGGTAATTGCAAGGATTGTGAACAGGAGGGATGGGGTTGGAGGGGCACACGAGACACAAAGAGAGAGGGGACCATGTTACAGCAGAGAAAATCGTCCTCCAAGGAATGCAAGTAAGTAATGTGACACCTGGTTAAGTTCAGAGACGTTAGTTCCTGATCATGTACAACTGAGGGGGTATGATCTCACCAGAAGGGGAGAGCATATAGTCTGACAGAGGAAAAGAGATCATTTTGCAAATGGGTGAGTGATCCCTCCCTCACCGAGGTTTCCTGCTGTGATTACATCTACCCTTGAATGTGCTGTTATAACAAGACTCCAGTTTAACAGTTTTTTGTCTCTGACATACAGTGCCCATCAGGATGGAGTGAAGGGCATTGCAGGAGCAGCAAAACTGCAAAGAAAATCAACAAACCACAATCCAGAACTTCATAGACTCTATATATCCACATAGAACTAAGCCAGCCTAATCTCCCTGCATCCTGAAACTGAGGGACATCTGCGGAAGAGGGGGCGGTAAGATTGTAAGAGCAACAGGATGGGAGGAGCAATGATTTGAAGAGTCTCCACACTAGATAGGGCTGAAGCAATCATATTAAGACTTTGCATGCCCTGCGCCATGTCCGTCACACTATTGACCTCACAAAGTCTAACATCAGCTAAAGGCACCAAGACTTGGAGGCAAGGGATTGTTGGACACAGTAGTGTTCCTATGTTTCAGGGGAACACGAGAAAGGGTTCAGGGAAATGCTACTGGGTCCTTTTATGTCATCGGAAAGGAGGACCAAGAGGAGAAATAGGCATACACAATAAAAGATTCTCTGGGAATTGGGTGGGAGGCACTGAGAGATGGGGAGGGAGGGAGGGGCAGCACGGGGTTCGGGGGGAAGAGGAGGGGGGAAGGGAACTGGTCTACCTATTAAGTTTGTATGAGGGGAAATAATAATAAAAAATGTTAAAAAAATGTTGGAAGTGCACTTCTTAGTGGAAAGTATCCTCCAGAAGTTTCGATAGTGTACCTCTTTGTGTTCTGCAGAAAATCACACTTGTTTTGCGATATTTCCATGGAACATATTCATGCAGGAGATGATTTCCAAAATAGTGAACCAAGTGCGGAGGATTCAGAATCAAATGTAGGAAGTGCACTTCTTGGGGATAAGTATCCTACAGACATTTCTACACTGTAATATTTGCGTTCAGGAGAAAAATCATACTTGTTTTGGGACATTTGCACAGCACATGTTCACACAGGCCATGACTTTCCATAATAGTGAACCAAGTGCGGAGGACTCTGAGTCAAATGTTGCAAGTGCACTTCTTTAGGATAAGGGTCGTACAGAAGTTTCTATACTGTAACTCTTTGTGTTCAGGAGGAATTCACACTTGTACGACGTTTCCATGAAACATGTTCATCCATGTCATTCCCTTCCAAAATCGTGAACCAAGTGAAGAGGACTCACAGTCATATGTAGCATGTGCACTACTTTGGGACAAGTATCCTACACTGGTTTCTAGATGGCAAAACTTCTTTGTTCTGGAGAAAACAACATTCGTTTTGTGCTGATTCTACCAAATATGTTCAGGCATGTAATGAGCTTGAAAATAGTGACCATGTGAGGAAGCATCAAATTCATATGTTTCACTTCCACTTCTCAGTGATAAGAATCCTGTAGATGTTCATACGTGGTAACTTTTTATGTTCAGGAAGACATCACACTGGTTTTGTGACGTTTTCATGGAATATGTTCACGCAGGCCTTGATTTTCCAAAAGAGAGAACCAAGTGAGGAAGACTGAGAGTCAAGTGTTGGAAGTGTACTACTTAGGGATAAGTATCCTACGGAAGATTCTACACTGTAACTCTTTGTGTTCAGGAGAAGATCATATTTGTTTTGCTTCATTTGCATATAATATGTTCACGCAGGCCATGATTTTCCAAAATAGTGAACCAAGTGAGGAGGGTTCAGAGTTAAATATTACACGTGCATTTCTTACCGGTAAATATCCTACGGAAGTTGCTATACTGTAACTCTTTGTGTTCAGGAGAAAATAACAGTTGTTGTGCCACATTTCCATGGAACATGTTGAAGCAGGCCATGATTTTTCTAAAATAGTTAACCATGTGAGGATAACTCAGAGTCAAATGTTGCAAGTGTACTTCATTGGCATACGTATAATACAGAAGTTTCTATACTGTAAATCTTTGTGATCAGGAGAAAGTCCCACTTGTTGTGTGACAGTCAATGAAATATTTATATGCAACCATGATATTCCTAAAGAGTGAACCAAGAGAGAAGGACTCAGAGTCAAATGTTGCAAGTGCTCTTCTTAGCGGTAAGTATCCCACAAAAGTTTCTATACTGTAATTCTTTGTGTTCTGGAGTGTATCACACTTGTTTTCAAATGTTTCCATAGAACATGTTCACGCAGGCTATGACTTCACAAAATAGTGAACAAAGTGCGGAGGACTCAGAGTCAAATGTTGCAAGTGCTCTTCATAGCGGTAAGTATCTCACAAAAGTTTCTATACTGTAATTCTTTGTCTTCAGGAGAGCATCACACTTGTTTTGGAATGTTTCCATGGAACATGTTCACGCAGGTTATGCCTTTCCCTAATAGTGAACCAAGTTAGGAGGACTCAGAGTCAAATGTTGGAAGTGTACTTCCAAATGGTAAGTATCCTACAGAAGTTTCGATAGTGTACCTCTTTGTGTTCTGCAGAAAATCACACTTGTTTTGTGACATTTCCATGGAACCTATTGATGCAGCAGATGTTTTCCAAAAGAGTGAACCAAGTGTGAAGAATTCAGAATCAAATGTAGGTGGTGCACTTCTTGGGGATAAGTATCTAGAGATGTTTCTACACTATAACATTTGCATTCAGGAGAAAATCATACTTGTTTTGGGACATTTGCATGGCCCATGTTCACACAGGCCATGTTTTTCCAAAATAGTGAACCAAGTGAGGAGGACTCTGAGTCAAATGTTGCAAGTGCACTTCTTTAGGATAAGGGTCATCGAGAAGTTTCTATACCTTAACTCTTTGTGTTCAGGAGGAAATCACACTTGTTGAACGACGTTTCCATGAAACATGTTCATGCATGTCATTCCGTTCCAAAATTGTAAACCAAGTGAAGAGGACTCACAGTCATATGTAGCATGTGCACTTCCTTGGGACAAGTATTCTACACAGGTTTCTAGGCGGTAAAACTTTGTGTTCTGGAGAAAACATCATTCGTTTTGTCATGTTTCTTCCAACTATGTTCAGGCCTGTAGTGAGCTTGAAAACAGTGACCAAGTGAGGAAGCGTCAAATTCACGTTTCACTTCCACTTCTCAGTGATAAGAATCATACATTGTAACTTTTTATGTTCAGGAGGAAATCACACTGGTTTTGGGACCTTTTCATGGAAGGTGTTCACGCAGGCTTTGATTTTCCAAAAGAGTGAACCAAGTGAGGAAGACTGAGAGTCAAATTTTGGAACTGCACTTCTTAGGGATAAGTATCCTCCAGAAGATTCTATACTGTAACACTTTGTGTTCAGGAGAAGATCACACCTATTTTGCCACATTTGCATATAACATGTTCACCCAGGCCATGATTTTCCAAAAGAGTGAACCAAGTGAGGAGTGTTCAGAGTCAAATATTGCACGTGCACTTCTTACCGGTAAGCATCCTACGGAAGTTCCTATAGTGTATGTCTTTGTGTTCAGGAGAAAATAACAGTTTTTGTGCCACATTTCCATGGAACATGTTGAAACAGGCCATGATTTTTTCAAAACAGTTAACCAAGTGAGGATGACTCAGAGTCAAATGTTGCAAGTGCACTTCATTGGGATACGTATCCTACAGAAGTTTCTATACTGTAACTCTTTGTGATCAGGAGAAACTCACACTTGTTGTGCGACAGTCAATGCAACATTTACACGCAAGCCATAATATTCCAAAATAGTGGACCAAGAGAGAAGGCTCCGAGTCAAATATTGGAAGTGCTCTTCTTCTTAGCGGTAAGTATTCCACAAAAGTTTCTATACTGTCATTCTTTGTATGCAGGAGAGTATCACACTTGTTTTGCAATGTCTCCATGGAACATGTTCACGCAGGCTATGATTTTCCAAAATAGTGAACCAAGTGAGGAGGACTCAGAGTTAAATGTTGGAAGTGCACTTCTTAGTGTTAAGTATCCTACAGAAGTTTCAATACTGTAACTCTTTGTGCTCTGCTAAAATCACACTTGTTTTGCGACGTTTCCATGGAAACTATTCATGCAGGAGATGATTTCCAAAAAAGAGAACCAAGTGCGGAGGCTTAATAATCAAATGTGGGAAGTGCACTTCTTGGGGATAAGTATCCTAGAGAAGTTTCTACACTGTAAAATTTGCGTTCAAGAGTAAATCATAATTGCTTTGTGACATTTGCATGGAATGTGTTCACGTAGGCAATGAATTTCCAGATTAGTGAACCAAGTAAGGAGGATTCAGAGTCAAATGTTGGAAGTGTACCTCTTAGGGAGAAATATCCTACAGAAATTTGTATACTGTAACATTTGCGTTCAGGAGAAAATCATACTTGATTTGTGACATTTGCATGGCACATGTTCACACAGGCCATGATTTTACAAAATAGTGATCCAAGTAAGGAGGACTCTGAGTCAAATGTTGCAAGTGCACTTCTTTAGGATAAATGTTGTACAGAAGTTTCTATACTGTAACTCTTTGTGTTCAAGAGGAAATCGCACTTGTTGTACGACATTTCCATGAAACATGTTCATGCATCCAAAATCTTGAACCAAGTGAAGAGGACTCACAATCATATGTAGCATGTGCACTTCTTTGGGACAAGTATCCTACACAGGTTTCTAGACTGTAAAACTTTGTGTTCTGGAGAAACCAACATTCGTTTTGTGCTGATTGTACTAACTATGTTCAGGCCTGTAATGAGCTTGAAAATAGTGACCAAGCGAGGAAGTGTCAAATTCACATGTTTCACTTTCACTTCTCAGTGATAAGTATCCTGTAGATGTTCATATGTTGTAACTTTTTATATTCACAAAAAATCACACTGTTTCTGTGTCGTTTTCATGGAATATGTTCACGCAGGCCTTGATTTTCCAAAATAGTGAACCAAGTGAGGAGGAGTCAGAGTCCAATGTTGGAAGTGCACTTCTTAGTGGTAAGTGTCCTTCAGAAGTTTCAATACAGTACCTGTTTGTGTTCAGCAGAAAATCACACTTGTTTTGCAACGTTTCCATGGAACCTATTCATGCAGGAGATGATTTCCAAAATAGTGAACCAAGTGCGAAGGATTCAGAATCAAATGTAGGAAGTGCACTTCTTGGGGATAAGTATCCTAGAGAAGATTCTACACTGTGACATTTGCGTTCAGGAGAAATTCATACTTGTTTTGTGCATTTGCCTGGAGCATGTTCAAACAGGCAATGAATTTTCAAAATAGCGAATCAAGTGAGGAGGATTCAGATTCAATTGGTGGAAGTGCACGTCTTAGGGAGAAGTATCCTACAGAAGTTTGTATACTGTAACATTTGCGTTCAGGGGAAAATCATACTTATTTTGTTACATTTGCATGGCACATGTTCACACAGGCCATGATTTTCCAAAATAGTGAGCCAAGTGAAGAGGACTCTGAGTCAAGTGTTGCAAGTGCACTTCTATAGGTTAAATGTCATACAGAACTCTTTGTGTTCAAGAGGAAATCACACTTGTTGTATGACATTTCCATGAAAAATGTTCATGTATCCAAAATCTAAACCAAGTGAAGGGGACTCAGAGTCATATGTAGCATGTGCACTTCTTTGGGACATGTATCCTACACAATTTTCTAGATGGTAAAACTTTGTGTTCTGGATAAAACAACATTCATTTTGTCCTGATTCTACCAACTATATTCAGGCCTGTGATGAGCTTGAAAATAGTGACCAAGAGAGGAAGCATCAAATTCACATATTTCACTTTCACTTCTCAGTGATAAGAACCCTGTAGATGTTCATAAATTGTAACTTTTTATGTTCAGGAGGAAATCACAATGGTTTTGTGACGTTTTCATGGAATATGTTCACGCAGGCCTTGATTTGGCAAAATGGTGAACCAAGTGAGGAGGACTGAGACTGAAATGTTGGAAGTGCACTTATTAGGGATATGTATCTTACAGAAGATTCTACACTGTAATACTTTGTGTTCAGGAGAAAATCATACTTGTTTTGTGACATTTGCATATAACATGTTCACGCAGGCCATGGTTTTCCAAAATACTGAACCAAGTGAGGAGGATTCAGAGCCAAATATTCCTATACTGTAACTCTTAACGATAAGTATCCTACAGAAGTTTGTATACTGTTACATTTGCGTTCAGGAGAAAATCATACTTGTTTTGTGACATTTGCATGGCACATGTTCACACAGGCCATGATTTTACAAAATAGTGAACCAAGTGAGGAGGACTCTGAGTCATATGTTTCAAGTGCACTTCTTTAGGATAAGTGTCGTTACAGAAGTCTATATACTGTAATTCTTTGTGTTCAGGAGGAAATCACACTTGTTGTATGACGTTTCCAAGAAACAAGTTCATGCATATCATTCCCTTCCAAAATCGTGAACCAAGTGAAGAGTACTCACAGTCATATGTAGCATGTGTACTTCTTTGGGACAAGTATCCTACACAGGTTTCTAGACTGTAAAACTTTGTGTTCTGGAGAAAACCTCATTCGTTTTGTTTTGATTCCACCAACTATGTTCAGGCCTATAATGAGCTTGAAAATAGTCACCAATTGACGAAGCGTCAAATTCACATGTTTCACATTCACTTCTCAGTGATAAGAATCCTGTAGATGTTCATACGTCGTAACTTTTTATGTTCAGGAGAAAATCACACTGATCTGTGATGTTTTCATGGAATACGTTCACGCAGGCCTTGATTTTCCTAAATAGTGAACCAAGTGAGAAGGACTGAGAGTCAAATGATGGAAGTGAACTTCTTAGGGATAAGTTTCCTACAGAAGATTCTATACTGTTACACATTGTGTTCAGGAGAAGATCACAGTTGTTTTGCAACATTTGCATGTAACATGTTAACGCATGCCATGATTTTCCAAAATAGTGAACCATTTTTGTGAACGTTATCATGGAATATGTTCATGCAGGCCTTGATTTTACAAAAGAGCGAATCAAATGAGGAAGAATGAGAGTCAAATGTTGGAAGTGCACTTCTTAGGGATAAGTATCCTACAGAAGATTATATGATGTAACACTTTTTGTTGAAGAGAACATCACACATTTTTTGCGACACTTGCATTTAACATGTTCATGCAGGCCATGAATTTCCAAAATATTGAACCAAGTGTGGAGGGTTCAGAGTCAAATATTGCACGTGCACTTCTTACCTGTAAGTATCCTACGGAAGTTCCTGTACTATAACTCTTTGTGTTCAGGAGAAAATAACAGTTGTTGTGCCACATTTCCATGGAAAATGCTGAAGCAGGCCATGATTTTTCCAAAATAGTTAACCAAGTGAGGATGACTCAGAGTCAAATGTTGCAAGTGCGCTTCGTTGGGATACATATCCTACAGAAGTTTCTATACTGTAACTCTTTGTGTTCAGGAGAAAGTCACAGTTGTTTTGTGACAGTCAATGGAACATTTACACGCAAGCCTTGATATTCCAAAATAGTGTACCAAGAGAGAAGGACTCATAGTCAAATGTTGCAAGTGCTATTCTTATCAGTAAGTATCCCACAAAAGTTACTATACTGTAATTGTTTGTGTTCAGGAGAGTATCACACTTGTTTTGTAATGCTTCCATGGAACATGTTCACGCAGGCTATGACTTTCCAAAATTAAGTACACTTCTTAGTGGTTAGTATTCTACAGAAGTTTCGATACTGTAACTTTTTGTGTTCTGCAGAAAATCACACTTGTTTTGCGATGTTTCCATGGAACCTATTCATGCAGCAGATGATTTCCAAAATAGTAAACCAAGTGCAGAGGGTTCAGAATTAAATGTAGGATGTGTACTTCTTGGAGATAAGTATCCTAGACACGTTTCTACACTGTAACATTTGCATTCAGGAGAAAATCATCCTTGTTTTGTGACTTTTTCATGGAACATGTTCATGTGGGCCATGAATTTCCAAAATAGTGAGCCAAGTGAGGAGGATTCAGAGTCAAATGCTGGAAGTGCACCTCTTAGGGATAAGTGTCCTACAGAAGTTTGTATACTGTAACATTTGCATTCAGGAGAAAATCACACTTGTATTGTGACATTTTCATGGCACATGTTCACACAGGCCATGATTTTCCAAAATAGTGAACCAAGTGAGGAGGTCTCTGAGACAAATGTTGCAAGTGCACTTCTTTAGGATAAGTGTCGTTACAGAAGTTTTATACTGTAACTCTTTGTATTCAGGAGAAAATAACAGTTGTTGTGCCACATTTACATGGAACATGTTGAAGCAGGCCTTTATTTTCCAAAAGAGTGAACCAAGTGAGGAAGACTGAGAGTCAAATGTTCGAAGTGCACTTCTTAAGGATAAGTATCCTACAGAAGATTCTATACTGTAACAATTTCTGTTCAGGAGAAAATCACACTTGTTTTGCGATATTTGCATATAACATGTTGACGAATGCCATGAATTTCCAAAATAGTGCACCGAGTGAGGAGCGTTCAGAGTCAAATATTGCATGTGCACTTCTTACCGGCAAGTATCCTATGGAAGTTGTGATACTGTAACTCTTTGTGTTCAGGAGAAAATAACAGTTGTTGTGCCACATTTCCATGGAACATGTTGAAGCAGGCCATGATTTTTCCAAAATAGTTAACCAAGTGAGGATGACTCAGAGTCAAATGTTCCAAGTGCACTTCGTTGGGATACGTATCCTACAGAAGTTTCTATACTATAACTCTTTGTGATCAGGAAAAAGTCACACTTGTTGTGCGACTGTCAATGGTACATTTACACGCAAGCCATGATATTCCAAAATAGTGGTCCAAGAGAGAAGGACTCAGAGTCAAATGTTGAATGTGCTCTTCTTAGCGGTAAGTATCCCACAAAAGTTTCTACACTGTAATTCTTTGTGTTCAGGAGAGTATCACACTTGCTTTAGAATGCTTCCATGGAACATGTTACGCAGGCCATGACTTTCCAAAGAGTGAACCAAGTGAGGAGAACTCAGAGTCAAATGTTGGAAGTGCACTTCTTTAGGATAAGTGACGTTACAGAAGTTTCTATATTGTAACTCTTTGTGTTCAGGAGGAAATCACACTTGTTGTACTACGTTTCCATGAAACATGTTCATCCATGTCATTCCCTTCCAAAATCGTGAACCAAGTGAAGAGGACTCACAGTCATATATAGCATGTGCACTTCTTTGGCATAAGTATCTTACACAGGTTTTTAGACTGTAAAACTTTGTGTTCTGGAGAAAAAAACATTGGTTTTGTGCTGATTCTACCAACTATGTTCAGGCCTGTAATGAGCTTGAAAATAGTGACCAAGTGAGGAAGCGTCAAATTCACGTTTCACTTCCACTTCTCAGTGATAAGAATCCTGTAGATGTTCATACATTGTAACTTTTTATGTTCAGGAGAAAAATCACACTGGTTTTGTGATGTTTTCAAGGAATATGTTCACGCAGGCCTTGATTTTCCAAAATGGTGAACCAAGTGAGAGGGCTGAGAGTCAAATGTTGGATGGGCACTTCTTAGACATAAGTATCCTACAGAAGATTCTATACTGTAACACTTTGTGTTCAGGAGAAGATCACACTTGTTTTGCGACATTTGCATGTAACATGTTCACGCAAGCCATGATTTTCCAAAAAGGTGAACCATTTTTGTGACGTTATCATGGAATATGTTCAAGCAGTCCTTGATTTTCCAAAAGAGTGAATCAAGTGAGGAAGACTGAGAGTCAAATGTTGGAAGTGCACTACTTAGGGATAAGTATGCTAAAGAAGATTCTATACTGTAACACTTTGTATTCAGGGGAGGATCACACTTTTTTTATGAGATTTGCATATAACATGTTCACGCAGGCCATGATTTTCCAAAATAGTGAACCAAGTGTGGAGGGTTCAGAGTCAAATATTGCACGTGCACTTCTTACCGGTATGTATCCTACAGAAGTTCCTGTACTGTAACTCTTTGTGTTCAGGAGAAAATGACAGTTGTTGTGCCATATTTCCATGGAACATGTTGAGGCAGGCCATGATTTTTCCAAAATAGTTAACCAAGTGAGGATGACTCAGAGTCAAATGTTGGAAGTGTACTTCTTTAGGATAAGTGACGTTACAGAAGTTTCTATATTGTAACTCTTTGTGTTCAGGAGGAAATCACACTTGTTGTACGACGTTTCCATGAAACCTGTTCATCCATGTCATTCCATTCCAAAATCGTGAACCAAGTGAAGAGGACTCACAATCATATGTAGCATGTGCACTTCTTTGGGAAAAGTATCCTACACAGGTTTCTAGACTGTAAAACTTTGTGTTCTGGAGAAAAAAACATTGGTTTTGTGCTGATTCTCCCAACTATGTTCAGGCCTGTAATGAGCTTGAAAATAGTGACCAAGTGAGGAAGCATCAAATTCACGTTTCACTTCCACTTCTCAGTGATAAGAATCCTGTAGATGTTCATACGTTGTAACTTTTTATGTTCAAGAGAAAAATCACACTGGTTTTGTAATGTTTTCATGGAATATGTTCACGCAGACCTTGATTTTCCAAAATGGTGAACCAAGTGAGAGGGCTGAAAGTCAAATGTTGGAAGTGCACTTCTTAGGGATAAGTATCCTACAGAAGATTCTATACTGTAACACTTTGTGTTAAGGAGAAGATCACACTTGTTTTGCGACATTTGCATGTAACATGTTCACGCAAGCCATGGTTTTCCAAAATAGTGAACCATTTTTGTGACCTTATCATGGAATATGTTCAAGCAGTCCTTGATTTTCCAAAAGAATGAATCAAGTGAGGAAGACTGAGAATCAAATATTGGAAGTTCACTTCTTAGGGATAAGTATGCTAAAGAAGATTCTATACTGGAGAGCGCTGGTCTACAGACGCGACCCCAGAAGCGAATAGCTGAATGCGCCCTTTATTTTTTTTTCAACTGTTGGAACCAATAAAAAACGGTTTACACTCTAAAAAAAAAAAAAGAAGAAGATTCTATACTGTAACACTTTGTGTTCAGGGGAGGATCACACTTGTTTTACGACATTTGCATATAACATGTTCGCGCAGGCCATGATTTTCCAAAATAGTGAACCAAGTGTGGAGGGTTCAGAGTCAAATATTGCACGTGCACTTCTTACCGGTATGTATCCTACAGAAGTTCCTGTACTGTAACTCTTTGTGTTCAGGAGAAAATAACAGTTGTTGTGCCATATTTCCATGGAACATGTTGAGGCAGGCCATGATTTTTCCAAAATAGTTAACCAAGTGAGGATGACTCAGAGTCAAATGTTGCAAGTGCACTTCGTTGGGATAAGTATCCTACAGAAGTTTCTATACTGTAACTCTTTGTGATCAGGAGAAAGGCACACTTGTTGTGCGACAGTCAATGGAACATTTACACGCAAGCCTTCACATTCCAAAATAGTGAACCAAGAGAGAAGGACTCAGAGTCAAATGTTGCAAGTGCTCTTTTTCTTAGCGGTAAGTATTCCACGAAAGTTTCTATACTGTAATTCTTTGTGTTCAGGAGAGCATAACAGTTGTTTTGCAATGTTTCATTGGAACATGTTCACGCAGGCTATGACTTTACAAAATAGTGAACCAAGTGAGGAGGACTCAGAGTCAAATGTAGGAAGTGCACTTCTTCGTGGTAAGTATCATACACAAGATTCGATACTGTACCTCTTTGTGTTCTGCAAAATCACACTTGTTTAGCGATGTTTCCATGCAACCTATTCATGCAGCAGATGATTTCCAAAATTGTGAACCAAGTGCGGGGGATTCAGAATCAAATATAGGAAGTGCACATCGTAGGGATAAGTATCCTAGAGAAGTTTCTACACTGTGACATTTACATTCAGGAGAAAATCATACTTGTTTTGTGACATTTGCATGGAACATGTTCATGCAGACCGTGAATTTCCAAAATAGTGAACCAAGTTAGGAGGATTCAGAGTCAAATGCTGGAAGTGCACCTCTTATGGATAAGTATCCTACAGAAATTTGTATACTGTAACATTTGCATTCAGGAGAAAATCATACTTGTTTTGACACATTTGCATGGCACATGTTCACACAGGACTTGATTTTCCAAAATAGTGAACCAAGTGAGGAGGACTCTGAGTCAAATGTTGCAAGTGCACTTCTTTAGCATAAGTGTCATTACAGAGCTTTCTATAGTGTAACTCTTTGTGTTCAGGAGGAAATCATACTTGTTGTATGACGTTGCCATGAAACATGTTCATGCATCCAAAATCGTGAAGCAAGTGAAGAGGACTCACAGTCATATGTAGCATGTGCAATTCTGTGGGAAGTCAAATGTAGCATGTGCACTTCTTTGGGATAAATATCCTACACAGGTTTCTAGACTGTAAAACTTTGTATTCTGGAGAAACAACATTTGTTTTCTGCTGATGCTACCAACTATGTTCAGGATTGTAATGAGTTTGAAAATAGAGACCAAGTGAGGAAGCGTCAAATTCACATGTTTCACTTGCTGTTCTCAGTGATAACAATCCTGTAGATGTTCATACGTTGTAACTTTTTATGTTCAGGTGAAATTCACACTAGTTTTGTGACGTTTTCATGGAATATGTTCACGCAGGCCTTGATTTTCCAAAATAGTGAACCAAGTGAGGAGGACTGAGAGTCAAATGTTGGAAGTGCACTTCTTAGGCATAAGTATCCTACAGAAGTTCCTATAGTGTTACACGTTGTGTTCAGGAGAAGATCATACTTGTTTTGCGACATTTGCATATAACATGTTCACAAAGGCCATGATTCTCCAAAATATTGAACCAAGTGCGGAGGATTCAAAGTCAAATGTTAGAATTTCACTTCTTAGGGATAAGTATCCTAGAGAAGTTCCTATACTGTAACATTTGTATTCAGGCGAAACTCATACTTGTTTTGTGACATTTGAATGGCACATGTTCAAACAGGCCATGATTTTCCAAAACAGTGAACCAAGTGAGGAGGATTCAGATTCACATGCTGGAAGTGCACCTCTTAGGGATAAGTATCCTACAGAAGTTTGTATACAGTAACATTTGCGTTCAGGAGAAAATCATAATTGTTTTGTGACATTTGCATGGCACATGTTCACACAGGCCATGATTTTCCAAAATAGTGAACCAAGTGAGGAGGACTCTGAGTCAAATGTTGCAAGTGCACTTCTTTAGGATACGTGTCGTAAAGAAGTTTCTATTCTGTAACTCTTTGTGTTCAGGAGAAAATCTCACTTGTTGTACTATGTTTCCATGAATCATTGTCACGCATGTCATTCCCTTCAAAAACCGTGAACCAAGTGAAGCAGACTCACAGTCATATGTAGCATGTGCACTTCTTTGGGTAAATATCCTACACAGGTTTCTAGACTGTAAAACGTTGTGTTCTGGAGAAAACACCTTTCGTTTGTGCTGATTCTACCAACTATGTTCAGGCCTGTAATGAGCTTGAAAATAGTGACCAAGTGAGGAAGCGTCAAATTCACATGTTTCACTTCCACTTCTCAATGATAAGAATTCTGTAGATGTTCATACGTTGTAACTTTTTATGTTCAGGAGAAAATCACACTGGTTCTGTGACGTATTCATTGAATATGTTCACAAAGGTCTTGATTTTCCAAAGAGTGAACCAAGTGAGGAAGACTGAGAGTCAAATGTTGGAAGTGCACTTCTTAGGGATAAGTATCCTACAGAAGATTCTATACTGTAACACTTTGTGTTCAGGAGAAGATCACACTTGTTTTGCCACATTTTCATATAACATGTTCACGCAGGCCATTATTTTCCAAAATAGTGAACCAAGTGAGTAGCACTGAGAGTCAAATTTTGCAAGTGCTCTTCTTAACGGTAAGTATCCCACAAAAGTTTCTATACTGTAATTCTTTGTGATCAGGAGAGTATCACACTTGTTTTGCAATGTTACCATGAAACATGTTCACGCAGGCTATGACTTTCCAAAATAGTGAACCAAGTGAGGAGGATTCAGAGACAAATATTGCACGTGCACTTCTTATCGCTAAGTATCCTCCGGAAGTTCCTATACTGTAACTCTTTGTGTTCAGGAGAAAATAACAGTTGTTGTGCCACATTTCCATGGAACATGTTGAAGCAGGCCATGATTTTTCCAAAATACGTAACCAAGTGTGGATGACTCAGAGTCAAATGTTGCAAGTGTACTTCGTTGGGATACGTATCCTACAGAGGTTCCTATACTGTAACTATTTGTGATCAGGAGAAAGTCACACTTGTTGTAGGACAGTCAATGGAACATTTACACGCAAGCCATGATATTCCAAAATAATCAAGAGGGAAGGACTCAGAGCCAAATGTTGCAAGTGCTATTCTTAGTGGTAAGTATCCTGCAGAAGTTTCGATACTGTACCTCTTTGTGATCTGCAGAAAATCACACTTGTTTTGCAACGTTTCCATGCAACCTATTCATGCAGCAGATGATTTCCAAAATTGTGAACCAAGTGCGGAGGATTCAAAATCAAATATAGGAAGTGCACGTCGTAGGGATAAGTATCCTAGAGAAGTTTCTACACTGTGACATTTACATTC
Organism: Typhlomys cinereus; assembly: GCA_023101885.1. Classification (NCBI taxonomy): domain Eukaryota; kingdom Metazoa; phylum Chordata; class Mammalia; order Rodentia; family Platacanthomyidae; genus Typhlomys; species Typhlomys cinereus. The sequence continues at coordinate 2,351,143 of JALPQD010000216.1, forward strand.
AGGAGAAAATCATACTTGTTTTGTGACATTTAATGGAACATGTTCACGCAGACCGTGAATTTCCAAAATAGTGAACCAAGTTAGGAGGATTCAGAGTCAAATGCTGGAAGTGCACCTCTTACGGATAAGTATCCTACAGAACTTTGTATAATGTAACATTTGCATTCAGGAGAAAATCATTCTTGTTTTGACACATTTGCATGGCACATGTTCACACAGGCCATGATTTTCCAAAATAGTGAACCAAGTGAGGAGGACTCTGAGTCAAATGTTGCAAGTGCACTTCTTTAGGATAAGTGTCGTTACAGAGCTTTTTATACTGTAACACTTTGTGTTCAGGAGGAAATCACACTTGTTGTACGACGTTGCCATGAAACATGTTCATGCATCCAAAATCGTGAAGCAAGTGAAGAGGACTCACAGTCATATGTAGCATGTGCAATTCTGTGGGAAGTCATAAGTAGCATGTGCACTTCTTTCGGATAAGTATCCTACACAGGTTTCTAGACTGTAAAACTTTGTATTCTGGAGAAAACAACATTTGTTTTCTGCTGATGTTACCAACTATGTTCAGGATTGTAATGAGTTTGAAAATAGAGACCAAGTGAGGAAGCGTCAAATTCACATGTTTCACTTGCTGTTCTCAGTGATAAGAATCCTGCAGATGTTCATACTTTGTAACTTTTTATGTTCAGGAGAAATTCACACTGGTTTTGTGACGTTTTCATGGAATATGTTCACGCAGGCCTTGATTTTCCAAAATAGTGAACCAAGTGAGGAGGACCGAGAGTCAAATGTTGGAAGTGCACTTCTTAGGCATAAGTAACCTACAGAAGTTCCTATAGTGTTACACTTTGTGTTCAGGAGAAGATCATACTTGTTTTGCGACATTTGCATATAACATGTTCACAAAGGCCATGATTCTCCAAAATAGTGAACCAAGTGCGGAGGATTCAAAGTCAAATGTTAGAATTTCACTTCTTAGGGATAAGTATCCTAGAGAAGTTCCTATACTGTAACATTTGTATTCAGGCAAAACTCATACTTGTTTTGTGACATTTGAATGGCACATGTTCACACAGGCCATGATTTTCCAAAATAGTGAACCAAGTGAGGAGGACTCTGAGTTAAATGTTGCAAGTGCACTTCCTTAGGATATGTATCGTACAGAAGTTTCTATATTGTAACTCTGTGTTCAGGAAGAAATCACACTTGTTTTACCACGTTTCCATAAAACATGTTCATGCATGTCGTTCCCTTCCAATATAGTGAACCAAGTGAAGAGGACTCACAGTCATATGAAGCATGTGCACTTCTTTGGGAAGTCATATATAGCATGTGCACTTCTTTGGGATAAGTATCCCACACAAGTTTCTAGACTGTAAAACTTTGTATTTTGGAGAAAAAAACATTTGTTTTGTGCTCATTCTACTAACTGTGTTCAGGCTTGTAATGAGCTTGAAAATAGAGACCAAGTGAGGACGTGTCAAACTCACATGTTGCACTTTTCTTCTCAGTGATAAGAATCCTGTAGATGTTCATATGTTCTAACTTTTCCTGTTCAGGAGAAATTCACACTGATTTTGTGAAGTTTTCATGGAATATCTATACGCAAGCCTTGATTTTCCAAAAGAGTGAACAAAGTGCGGAGCATTCACAGTAAAATGTTGGAATTTCACATCTTAGGGATAAGTATCCTAGAGAAGTTCCTATACTGTAACATTTTTGTTCAGGCGAAACTCATACTTGTTTTGTGACATTTGATTGGCACATGTTAACAAAGGCCATGATTTTACAAAATAGTGAACCAAGTGAGTTAAATGTTGCAAGTGCACTTCTTTAGGATAAGTATCATACAGAAGTTTCTATATTGTAACTCTTTGTGTTCAGGAGAAAATCACACTTGTTTTACCACGTTTCCAAGAAATATGTTCATCCATGTCTTTCCCTTCCAATATAGTGAACCAAGGCAAGAGGACTCACAGTCATATGTAGCATGTGCACGTCTTTGGGAAGTCATGTGTAGCATGTGCACTTCTTTGAGGTAAGTATCCCACACACGTTTCTAGACTTTAAAACTTTGTATTCTGGAGAAAATGACATTTGTTTTGTGCTGATTCTACCAACGATATTCAGGCTTGTAATGAGCTTGAAAATAGTGACCAATTGAGGATGCGTCAAATTCACATGTTTCACTTTCTCTTTTCAGTGATAAGAATCCTGTAGATATTCATACGTTGTAACTTTTTATGTTCAGGAGAAATTCACACTGGTTTTATGTCCATGCAGGCCTTGAATTTCCAAACTAGTGAACCAAGTGAAGAGGACTGAGAGTCAAATGTTGGAATTTCACTTCTTAGGGATAAGTATCCTGCAGAAGATTCTGTAGTGTTACCCTTTGTATTCAGGAGAAGATCATACTTGTTTTGCGAAATTTTCATATAACATGTTCATGCAGGCCGTGATTTTCCAACATAGTGAACCAAGTGCGGAGAATTCAGAGTCAAATGTTTGAATTACACTTCCTAGAGAAAAGTATCCTAGAGAAGTTCCTATACTACAACATTTGTGTTAAGGCGAAAATCATACTTGTTTTGTGACATTTGAATGGCACATGTTCACACAGGCCATGATTTTACAAAATAGTGAACCAAGTGAGGAGCACTCTGAGTTAAATGTTGCAAGTGCACTTCTTTAAGATAAGTATCACCCATAAGTTTCTATATTGTAACTCTTTGTGTTCAGGAGGAAGTCACACTTGTTTTACCACGTTTCCATGAAACATGTTCATGCATGTAGTTCCCTTCCAAAATCATGAACCAAGTGAAGAGGACTCACAGTCATATGTAGCAGGTGCACTTTTTTGGGAAGTCATGTGCAGCATGTGCACTTCTTTGGGATATGTATCCTACACAGGTTTCTAGACTGTAAAACTTTGTATTCTGGAGAAAACGACATTTGTTTTGTGCTGATACTACCAACTAGGTTCAGGCTTGTAATGAGATTGAAAACAGAGGACACGTGAGGAAGCATGAAATTCACATGTTTTACTTTCTCTTCTCAGTGATATGAATCCTGTAGATGTTCATACTTGTAACTTTTTATGTTCAGGAGAAGTTCACACCGGTTTTATGAAGTTTTCATGGAATATGTTCACACAGGCCTTGATTTTCCAAAATAGTGAACCACGTGCTTAGGATTCAGAGTCAAATGTTGGGATTTCACTTCTTAGGGATAAGTATCCTAGAGAAGTTCCTATACTGTAACATTTGTGTTCAGGCGAAACTCACACTTGTTTTGTGACATTTGAATGGTACATGTTCACACTGGCCATCATTTTTCAAAATAGTGAACCAAGTGTGGAGGACTCTGGGTTAATTGTTGCAACTGCACTTCTTTAGGATAAGTATCGTACAGAAGTTTCTATATTTGTAACTCTTTGTGTTCAGGAGGAAGTCACACTTGTTTTACTACATTTCCATGAAACATGTTCATGCATGTAGTTCCCTTTCACAATAGTGAACCAAGTGAAGAGGACTCACAGTCATATGTAGCATGTACACTTGTTTGGGAAGTCATGTGCAGCATGTGCAATTGTTTGGTATATGTATCCTACACAGGTTTCTAGACTGTAAAACTTTGTATTCTGGAGAAAATGACATTTGTTTTGTGCTGATTCTACCAACTATGATCAGGCTTGTAATGAGTTTGAAAATAGAGACCACGTGAGGAAGCATCAAATTCACTTGTTGCACTTTCTCTTCTCAGTGATAAGAATCCTGTAGATGTTCTTACGTTGTAAATTTTTATGTTCAGGAGAAATTCACACGGGTTTTGTGACGTTTTCATGGAATATGTTCACGCAGGCCTTCATTTTCCAGACTAGTGAACCAAGTGAGGAACATTGAGAGTCGAATGTTGGAGGTGCATTCCTAGGGATAAGTATCCTACATAAGATTCTATAGTGAACACTTTGTGTTCAGGAGAATATCTACTTGTTTTGCCACATTTGCATATAACATGTTTACGCAGGCCATGATTTTCCAAAATAGTGAACCAAGTGCGGAGGATTCAGAGTCAAATGTTGGAATTTCACTTCTCAGGGATAAGTATCCTAGACAAGTACTTAATAAATACGGTAAAAGTTGTTGTCAGGTGCAAAACTCATCTTGTTTTGGTGACATTGAATGCACATGTTCACATAGGCCATGATTTCTCAAAATGTGAACCAAGTGAGGAGGACTCTGAGTTAAATGTTGCAAGTGCACTTCTTTCATAGTGTAAGTTTCATAACAGAAGTTTCTTTATTGTAACTCTTTGTGTTCAGGAGAGAAATCACCTTGTTTTAACACGTAATTAAACACGTTTCCATGAAACATGTTCATGCATGTCGGCTGTCCCTTGCCGTCACTAAGAGATGAGACGAACCAAGTGAAGAAGTGAGCTTCCACAGTCTTATGTAGCAGGTGCACTTCTTTGGGAAGTCATATGTAGCGTGTGCACTTCTTTGGGATAAGTATATACACAGATTTCTAGACTAAAACTTTGTAGTCGGGAGAAAACAAAATTTGTTTTGTGCTGATTCTACCAACTAGTTCAGGCTTGAGAATACGTGTAGATCTAAATAGTGACACAAATGAGGACGCGTCAAATCACATGTTGCACTTTCTCTTCTCAGTGATAAGAATCCTGTAGTGATCATACGTGTAACTTTTTATGTTCAGGAGCAATCACACTGCTTTTGTGACGTTTTCATGGAATTGTTCACGCAGGTCTTGATCTTCAAACTAGTGAACAAAGTGAGGAGGACTGAGAGTCAAATGTTGAGGTGTGCACTTCTTAGGGATAAGTATCCTACAGAAGATTCTATAGTGTTACACTTTTTGTTTCGGAGAAGATCACACTGGTTTGGCGACATGTGCATATCACTTGTTCAAGCAGAACATGATTTTCCAAAATAGTGAACCAGGAGCGGAGGATTCAGAGTCAATGTGGTGAATTTCACTTCTAGGGATAAGAATCCTAGAGAAGTTCCATACTTAACATTTGTGTTCATAGCGCAGAGAGCGGGGCTCGGACTTGGACCTTACGGCCGCGATAATAGGATACATAGTCGGGGTGGGGCCACGGCGGTGCGCGGGTGGCGGGTCCGCCTCGGTTCCCTCGCGAGTGGGCGAGGCTGCGTGCGCACGCGACCCAGAGCAAGTTAGGACCCGATGTGGTATGTCATTGTTCCGTTTCAGTACTTTGTTTGCGTCTCACTCGTCCTCATGGCGCGCTCCTACGCTATGTGGCGGCGTTCCGCATCCCCAGCTTGACCGTGTTAGAAATGTGATACTTGAGGGTGTACTTTAGTCCCATGTCGTGGCCTGATCTAGTCCGTTGCCTTTATTCTCGATATGCTCGATGTTCTCGAACTAATGAGCCTGTGGCTCTGAGCGCGTCCTCCCACGTATACTTCTGCGGTCTGCTCCCTGGAATGCAGGCTGTAGCTCTCCATGCCCCTTGTCCGATGGCCCTCCTCTGTCCATTGTCAGCTTACTCAACAGGCTTGGATATCAACGATTATAAAACTGTAGCCTAATCGCCCTATACCGGGAACTGCTGTTCATGGCAAAAATACCATACTTGTTTTGTTGAACATTTGATGCCATTTCGCACAAGCCCATGTTTGACAAAATAGTGAACCAGTGAGGAGGACCTGATTAAATGTTGCAAGTCACTTCTTCAGGATCAGTATCGTACAGAAGTTTTCTATCTGTCAGTTGGTAACTCCTTGTGTGGTCGGGAGGAAATCACACTTGTTTTAACGACGTTCGATGAAACGTGTTCATGCATCTATTTCCCTTCCAATCACAGTGAACCAAGTAAAGAGACTCACACAGTCATATGTAGCCTGTGCACTTCTTTGGGAAGTCAGGTGCAGCATGTGCACTTCTTTGCAATAAGTATCCTACACAGGTTTCTAGACTGTAAAACTTTGTATTCTGGAGAAAACAACATTTGTTTTGTGCTGATTCTACCAACTATATTCAGGCTTGTAAGTAGCTTGAAAATAGTGACCCAGTCAGGACGCGTCAAATTCACATGTTTCACTTTCTCTTCTCAGTGATAAGAATCCTGTAGATGTTCATACTTTGTAACTTTTTATGTTCAGGGAAATTCACAATGGTTTTGTGACGTTTTCATGGAATATGTTCACGCAGGCCTTGATTCTCTAAAATAGTGAACCAAGTGAGGAGGACTGAGAGTCACATGTTGGAGGTGCACTTCTCAGGGATCCGTATCCTACAGGAGATTCAGTGGTGTTACACTTTGTGTTCAGCAGAATATCATCCTCGTTATGTGACATTCACATGTAACATGTTCACGCAGGCCATGATTTCCAAAAGAGTGAACCAAGTGTGGAGGATTCAGAGTCAATTTCACTTCTTGGGATAAGTATCCTAGAAAAGTTCCTATACTGTAACATTTGTGTTCAGGCGAAAATCATACTTGTTTTGTGACATTTGAATGGCACATGTTCACACAGGCCATGATTTTACAAAATTGTGAACCAAGTGAGGAGGACTCTGAGTTAAATGTTGCAAGTGCACTTCTTTAGGATAAGTATCGTATAGAAGTTTCTATATGGCAAATCTATGTGTTCAGGAGGAAATCACACTTGTTTTAGGACGTTTCCATGAAACTTGTTCATGCATATCGTTCCCTTCCAAAATACTGAGCCAAGTGAAGAGGACTCACAGTCATAAGTAGCATGTGCACTACTTTGGGAAGTCATATGTAGCATGTGCACTTCTTTGGGATAAATATCCTACACAAGTTTCTAGACTGTAAACTTTGTATTCTGGAGCAAACGACATTTGTTTTGTACTGATTCTACCAACTATGTTCAGGCTTGTAATGAGCTTCAAAATACTGACCAAGTGAGGACGTGTCAAATTCACGTGTTTCTCTTCCTCTTCTCAGTTATAAGATTCCTGTAGATGTTCATACGTTGTAACTTTTTATGTTCAGGAGAAATTCACACTGGTTTTGTGACGTTTTCATGGAATATGTTCACGCAGGCCTTGATTTTCCAAAATAGTTAAAGAAGTGAGGAGGACTGAGAGTTAAATGTTGGAGGTGCACTTCTTAGGGATAAGTATCTGACAGAAGATTCTATAGTGTTACCCTTTGTGTTCAGGAGATTTTCATAGTTTTTTTCAGACATTCGGAAATAGGGTATTCACGCAGGCCATGATTTTCCACAAGAATGAACCAAGGGCGGAGGATTCAGAGAAAAATTTTGGAATTTCACTTCTTAGGGATAAGTATCCTAGAGAAGTTCCTATACTGTAACATTTGTGTTCAGGCGAAAATCATACTTGTATTGTGACATTTGAACGGCACATGTTCACACAGGCCATGATTTTACAAAATAGTGAAACAAGTGAGGAGGAATCTGAGTTAAATATTGCAAGTGCACTTCGTTAGGATAAGTATCGTACAGAAGTTTCTATAATGTACCTCGTTGTGTTCAGCAGGAAATCACACTTGGTTTACGACATTTCCATGAAACATGTTCATGCATGTCGTTCCCTTCCAAAATAGTGAACCATGTGAAGAGGACTCACAGTAATATGTAGCATGTGCACTACTTTGGGAAGTCATATGTAGCATGTGCACTTCTTTGGGATAAATATCCTACACAGGTTTCTAGACTGTAAAACTTTGTATTCTGGAGCGAACACCATTTGTTTTAGCTGATTCTACCAACTATGTTCAGGCTTGTAATTAGCTTGAAAATAGTGTCCAAGTGAGGACACATCAAATTCACGTGTTTCACTTTCTCTTTTCAGTGATAAGAATCCTGTAGATGTTCATACGTTGTAACTTTTTATGTTCAGGTGAAATTCACACTGGTTTTGTGATGTTTTCATGGAATATGTTCACGCAAGCCTTGATTTTCCAAATAGTGAACCAAGTGAAGAGGACTAGAGAGTCAAATGTTGGAGGTGCACTTCTTAGGGATAAGTATCTGACAGAAGATTCTGTAGTGTTACACTTTGTGTTCAGGCGAACATCATATTTGTTTTGCGACATTCGCATATCAGCATGTTCACCCAGGCCCATGATTTTCCAAAAGAGTGAACCAAGTGCGGAGGATTCAGAGTCAAATGTTGGAATTTCACTTCTTAGGGATAAGTATCCTAGAGAAGTTCCTGTATTTACATTTGTGTTCAGGTGAAAATCATACGTGTTTTGTGACATTTGAATGGACACCTGTTCACACAGGCCATGATTTTACAAAATAGTAGAACCAAGTGCGGAGGAACTCTGAGTTTAAATGTTGCAAGTGCACTTCTTTAGGATAAGTATCGTACAGAAGTTTCTATATTGTAACTCTTTGTGTTCAGGGAAATTACACTTGTTTTAGGACGTTTCCATGAATACATGTTTATGCATGTTGTTCCCTTCCAAAATAGTGAACCAAGTGAAGAGGACTCACAGTCATATGTACCATGTGCACTTCTTTGGGAAGTCATGTGCAGCATGTGCACTTCTTTGGGATAAGTATCCTACACAGATTTCTAGACTGTAAAACTTTGTATTCTGGAGAAAACAACCTTTGTTTTGTGCTGATTCTACCAACTATGTTCAGGCTTGTAATGAGCTTGAAAATAGTGACCAAGTGAGGACGCGTCAAATTCACATGTTTCACTTTCTCTTCTCAGTGATAAGAATCCTGTAGATGTTCAAACGTTGTAACTTTTTATGTTCAGGAGAAATTCACAATGCTTTTGTGACGTTTTCATGGAATATGTTCACGCAGGCCTTGATTCTACAAAATAGTGAACCAAGTGAGGAGGACTAAGAGTCAAATGTTGGAGGTGCACTTCTCAGGGTTAAGTATCCTACAGACGATTCTGTAGTGTTACACTTTGTGTTCAGGAGAATATCATACTCGTTTTGTGGCATTCGCATATAACATGTTCACGCAGGCCATGATTTTCCAAAAGAGTGAACCAAGTGCGGAGGATTCAGAGTCAAATATGGGCATTTCACTTCTTAGGGATAAGTATCCTAGAGAAGTTCCTATACTTTAACTTTTGTGTTCAGGGAAAATCATACCTGTTTTGTGACATTTGAATGGCACCTGTTCACACAGGCCATGATTTTACAAAATAGAGAACCAAGTGCGGAGAACTCAGAGTTAAATGTTGCAAGTGTGCTTCTATAGGAGAAGTATCGTACAGAAGTTTCTATATTGTAACTCTTTGTGTTCAGGGAAATCACACTTGTTTTACGACGTTTCCATGAAACATGCTCATGCATGTCGTTCCCTTCCAAAATAGTGAACCAAGTGAAGAGGACTCACAGTCATATGTAGCATGTGCACTTCTTTGGGACGTCATGTGCAGCATGTGCACTTCTTTGGGATAAGTATCCTACACAGCTTTCTGGACTGTAAAACTTTGTATTCTGGAGAAAACAACATTTGTTCTGTGCTGATTCTACCAACTATGTTCAGGCTTGTAATGAGCTTGAAAATAGTGACCAAGTGAGGACGCGTCAAATTCACATGTTTCACTTTCTCTTCTCAGTGATAAGAATCCGGGAGATGTTCATACGTATAACTTTTTATATTCAGGAGAAATTCACACTGGTTTTGTGACGTTTTCATGGAATAAGTTCACGCAGGCCTTGATTTTCCAAAATAGTGAACCAAGTGAGGAGGACTGAGAGTCAAATGTTGGAGGTGCACTTCTCAGGGATAAGTAACCTACAAAAGATTCTGTAGTGTTACACTTTGTGTTCAGGAGAAGATTATACTCATTTTGCGACATTCACATATAACATGTTCACGCAGGCCATGATTTTCCAAAAGAGTGAACCAAGTGCGCAGGATTCAGAGTCAAATATGGGAATTTCACTTCTTAGGGATAAGTATCCTAGAGAAGTTCCTATACTGTAACTTTTGTGTTCAGGGAAAATCATACTTGTTTTCTGACATTTGAATGGCACCTGTTCACACAGCCCATGATTTTACAAAATAGAGAACCAAGTGCGGAGGACTCAGAGTTAAATGTTGCAAGTGCGCTTCTATAGGAGAAGTATCGTACAGAAGTTTCTATATTGTAACTCTTTGTGTTCAGGGAAATCACACTTGTTTTACGACGTTTCCATGAAACATGCTCATGCATGTCGTTCCCTTCCAAAATAGTGAACCAAGTGAAGAGGACTCACAGTCATATGTAGCATGTGCACTTCTTTGGGACGTCATGTGCAGCATGTGCACTTCTTTGGGATAAGTATCCTACACAGGTTTCTGGACTGTAAAACTTTGTATTCTGGAGAAAACAACATTTGTTCTGTGCTGATTCTACCAACTATGTTCAGGCTTGTAATGAGCTTGAAAATAGTGACCAAGTGAGGACGCATCAAATTCACATGTTTCACTTTCTCTTCTCAGTGATAAGAATCCGGGAGATGTTCATACGTATAACTTTTTATATTCAGGAGAAATTCACACTGGTTTTGTGACGTTTTCATGGAATAAGTTCACGCAGGCCTTGATTTTCCAAAATAGTGAACCAAGTGAGGAGGACTGAGAGTCAAATGTTGGAGGTGCACTTCTCAGGGATAAGTAACCTACAGAAGATTCTGTAGTGTTACACTTTGTGTTCAGGAGAAGATTATACTCGTTTTGCAACATTCGCATATAACATGTTCACGCAGGCCATGATTTTCCAAAAGAGTGAACCAAGTGCGGAGGATTCAGAGTCAAATATGGGCATTTCACTTCTTAGGGATAAGTATCCTAGAGAAGTTCCTATACTTTAACTTTTGTGTTCAGGGAAAATCATACCTGTTTTGTGACATTTGAATGGCACCTGTTCACACAGGCCATGATTTTACAAAATAGAGAACCAAGTGCGGAGAACTCAGAGTTAAATGTTGCAAGTGTGCTTCTATAGGAGAAGTATCGTACAGAAGTTTCTATATTGTAACTCTTTGTGTTCAGGGAAATCACACTTGTTTTACGACGTTTCCATGAAACATGCTCATGCATGTCGTTCCCTTCCAAAATAGTGAACCAAGTGAAGAGGACTCACTGTCATATGTAACATGTGCACTTCTTTTGGAAGTCATGTGCAGCATGTGCACTTCTTTCGGATAAGTATCCTACACAGGTTTCTAGACTGTAAAACTTTGTATTCTGGAGAAATCAACATTTCTTTTGTGCTAATTCTACCAACTATGCTCAGGATTGTAATGAGCTTGAAAATAGTGACCAAGTGGGGAAGCGTCAAATTCACATGTTTCACTTTCTCTGCTTAGTGATAAGAATCCTGTAGATGTTCATACGTTGTAACTTTTTATGTTCAGGAGAAATTCACACCGGTTTTGTGACGTTTTCATGGAATATGTTCACGCAGGCCTTGATTTTCCAAAATAGTGTACCAAGTGAGGAGGACTGAGAGTCAAATGGTGGAGGTGCTCTTCTCAGGGATAAGTATCCTACAGAAGATTCTGTAGTGTTACACTTTGTGTTCAGGAGAAGATCATCCTCGTTTTGCGACATTCACATGTAACATGTTCAGGCAGGCCATGATTTTACAAAAGAGTGAACCAAGTGCAGAGAATTCACAGTCAAATGCTGGCATTTCACTTCTTAGGGATAAGTATCCTAGAGAAGTTCCTATATGGTAACTTTGGTGTTCAGGCGAAAATCATACTTGTTTTCTGACATTCGAATGGCACATATTCACACAGGCCTTGATTTTACAAAATAGAGAACCAAGGGCGGAGGACTCTGAGTTAAATGTTGCAAGTGCACTTGTTTAGGAGAAGTATCATACAAACGTTTCTATATTGTAACTCTTTCTGTTCAGGAGGAAATCACACTTGTTTTTTGACGATTCCATGAAACATGTTCATGCATGTCATTCCCTTCCAAAATAGTGAACCAAGTGAAGAGGACTCACAGTCATGTGCAGCATGTGCACTTCTTTGGGATAAGTATCCTACACAGGTTTCTAGACTGTAAACTTTGTATTCTGGAGCAAACGACATTTGTTTTGTACTGATTCTACCAACTATGTTCAGGCTTGTAATGAGCTTGAAAATAGTGACCAAGTGAGGACGCGATCAAATTCACAGTGTTTCACTTTCTCTTCTCAGTGATAAGAATCCTGTAGATGTTCATACGTGTAACTTTTTATGTTCAGGAGAAATTCACACTGGTTTTGTGATGTTTTCATGGAATATGTTCACGCAAGGCCTTGATTTCCAAAATAGTGAACCAAGTGAGGAGGACTAGAGTCAAATGTTGGAGGTGCACTTCTTAGGGATAAGTATCCTACAGAAGATTCTGTAGTGTTACACTTGTGTTCAGGAGAATATCATATTTGTTTTGCAGACATTCGCATATAACATGTTCACGCAGGCCATGATTTCAAAAGAGTGAACCAAGTGCGGAGGATTCAGAGTCAAATTTGGCATTTCACTTCTTAGGGATAAGTATCCTAGAGAAGTTCCTATACTGTAACTTTTGTGTTCAGGGCGAAAATCATACTTGTTTTGTGACTATTGAATGGCACCTGTTCACACAGGCCATGATTTTACAAAATAGAGAACCAAGTGCGGAGGACTCAGAGTTAAAGGTTGCAAGTGCGCTTCTTTAGGAGAAGTAGCGTACAGAAGTTTCTATATTGTAACTATTTGTATTCAGGAGGAAATCACACTTGTTTACGACGTTTCCATGAAACATTTCATGCATGTCGTTCCCTTCCAAAATAGTGAACCAAGTGAAGAGGACTCACAGTCATATGTAGCATGTGCACTTCTTTGGGACGTCATAGTGCAGCATGTGCACTTCTTTGGGATAAGTATCCTACACAGGTTTCTGGACTGTAAAACTTTGTATTCTGGAGAAAACAACATTTGTTCTGTGCTGATTCTACCAACTATGTTCAGGCTTGTAATGAGCTTGAAAATAGTGACCAAGTGAGGACGCATCAAATTCACATGTTTCACTTTCTCTTCTCAGTGATAAGAATCCGGGAGATGTTCATACGTATAACTTTTTATATTCAGGAGAAATTCACACTGGTTTTGTGACGTTTTCATGGAATAAGTTCACGCAGGCCTTGATTTTCCAAAATAGTGAACCAATTGAGGAGGACTGAGAGTCAAATGTTGGAGGTGCACTTCTCAGGGATAAGTAACCTACAGAAGATTCTGTAGTGTTACACTTTGTGTTCAGGAGAAGATTATACTCGTTTTGCAACATTCGCATATAACATGTTCACGCAGGCCATGATTTTCCAAAGAGTGAACCAAGTGCGCAGGATTCAGAGTCAAATATGGGCATTTCACTTCTTAGGGATAAGTATCCTAGAGAAGCTTCCTATACTGTAACTTTTGTGTTCAGGCGAAAATCATACTTGTTTTCTGACATTGAATGGCACCTGTTCACACAGGCCATGATTTTACAAAATAGAGAACCAAGTGCGGAGGACTCAGAGTTAAATGTTGCAAGTGCGCTTCTTTAGGAGAAGTATCGTACAGAAGTTTCTATATTGTAACTCTTTGTGTTCAGGGAAATCACACTTGTTTTAGACGTTTCCATGAAACATGTTCATGCATGTTGTTCCCTTCCAAAATAGTGAACCAAGTGAAGAGGACTCACTGTCATATGTAACATGTGCACTTCTTTTGGAAGTCATGTGCAGCATGTGCACTTCTTTCGGATAGTATCCTACACAGGTTTCTAGACTGTAAAACTTTGTATTCTGGAGAAAGCAACATTTGTTTTGTGCTGATTCTACCAACTATGTTCAGGCTTGTAATGAGCTTGAAAATAGTGACCAAGTGAGGACGCGTCAAATTCACATGTTTCACTTTCTCTTCTCAGTGATAAGAATCCTGTAGATGTTCAAACGTTGTAACTTTTTATGTTCAGGAGAAATTCACACTGCTTTTGTGACGTTTTCATGGAATATGTTCACGGAGGTCTTGATTTTCCAAAATAGTGAACCAAGTGAGGAGGACTGAGATTCAAATGTTGGAGGTGCACTTCTTAGGGAAAAGTATCCTACAGAAGATTCTATAGTGTTACACTTTTTGTTCAGGAGAAGATCATACTTGTTTTCCGACATTCGCATATACGACGTTCACGCAGGCCATGATTTTCCAAAAGAGTGAACCAACTGTGGAGGATTCAGAGTCAAATGTTGGAATTTCACTTCTTAGGGATAAGTATCCTAGTAGAAGTTCCTATACTGTAACATTTGTGTTCAGGCGAAAATCATACTTGTTTTGTGACATTTGAATGGCACATGTTCACACAGGCCATGATTTTACAAAATAGTGACCCAAGTGAGGACTAATCTGAGTTAAATGTTGCAAATGCACTTCTTTAGGAGAAGTATCGTACAGAAGTTTCTATATTGTATCTCTTTGTGTTCAGGAGGAAATCACACTTGTTTTACGACGTTTCCATGAAACATGTTCATGCATGTCGTTCCCTTCCAAAATAGTGAACCAAGTGAAGAGGACTCACTGTCATATGTAACATGTGCACTTCTTTTGGAAGTCATGTGCAGCATGTGCACTTCTTTCGGATAAGTATCCTACACAGGTTTCTAGACTGTAAAACTTTGTATTCTGGGAAAGCAACATTTGTTTTGTGCTGATTCTACCAACTATGTTCAGGCTTGTAATGAGCTTGAAAATAGTGACCAAGTGAGGACGCGTCAAATTCACATGTTTCACTTTCTCTTCTCAGTGATAAGAATCCTGTAGATGTTCAAACGTTGTAACTTTTTATGTTCAGGAGAAATTCACAATGCTTTTGTGACGTTTTCATGGAATATGTTCACGCAGGCCTTGATTCTACAAAATAGTGAACCAAGTGAGGAGGACTGAGAGTCAAATGTTGGAGGTGCACTTCTCAGGGATAAGTATCCTACAGAAGATTCTGTAGTGTTACACTTTGTGTTCAGGAGAATATCATACTCGTTTTGCGACATTCGCATGTAACATGTTCACGCAGGCCATGATTTTCCAAAAGAGTGAACCAAGTGCGCAGGATTCAGAGTCAAATATGGGCATTTCACTTCTTAGGGATAAGTATCCTAGAGAAGTTCCTATACTGTAACATTTGTGTTCAGGCGAAAATCATACTTGTTTTGTGACATTTGAATGGCACATGTTCACACAGGCCATGATTTTACAAAATAGTGAACCAAGTGAGGAGGACTCTGAGTTAAATGTTTCAAGTGCACTTCTTTTGCATAAGTATCATACAGAAGTTTCTATATGTAATTCTTTGTGATCAGGAGGAAAGAAATTACACTTGTTTTAGGACGTTTCCATGAAACATGTTCATGCATGTTGTTCCTTCCAAAATAGTGACCCAAGTGAAGAGGACTCATAGTCATATGTCCATGTGCATTTCTTTCAGATAAGTATCCTGCACAGGTTTCTAGACTGTAACACTTTGTATTCTGGAGCAAAAAACCTTTCTTTTGTGCTGATTCTACAAACTATGTTCAGGCTTCTAATGAGCTTGAAAATAGTGACCAAGTGAGGACGCGTCAAATTCACATGTTTCACTTTCTCTATTGAGTGATAAGAATCCTGTAGATGTTCATAAGTATAACTTTTATATTCCAGGAGAAATTCACACTGGTTTTGTGACGTTTTCATGGAATATGTTCACGCAGGCCTATGATTTTCCACAATAGTGAACCAAGTGAGGAGGACTGAGAGTCAAATGTTGGAGGTGCACTTCTTAGGTATAAGTAATCCTACAGAAGATTCTATAGTGTTACACTTTGTGTTCAGGAGAAGATATACTTGTTTTTGAGACTCGTATATAAACTGTTCACGCAGGCCATGATTTTCCAAAAGAGTGAACCAAGTGCGCAGGATTCAGAGTCAAATATGGGCATTTCACTTCTTAGGGATAAGTATCCTAGAGAAGTTCCTATACTGTAACTTTTGTGTTCAGGCGAAAATCATACTTGTTTTCTGACATTTGAATGGCACCTGTTCACACAGGCCATGATTTTACAAAATAGAGAACCAAGTGCGGAGGACTCAGAGTTAAATGTTGCAAGTGCGCTTCTTTAGGAGAAGTATCGTACAGAAGTTTCTATATTGTAACTCTTTGTGTTCAGGGAAATCACACTTGTTTTACGACGTTTCCATGAAACATGTTCATGAATGTCGTTCCCTTCGAAAAGTGTGAACCAAGTGAAGAGGACTCACAGTCATATGTAGCATGTGCACTTCTTTTGGAAGTAATGTGTAGCATGTGCACTTCTTTCGGATAAGTATCCTACACAGGTTTCTAGACTGTAAAACTTTGTGTTCTGGAGGAAGCAACATTAGTTTTGTGCTGATTCTACCAACTATGTTCAGGCTTGTAATGAGCTTGAAAATAGTGACCAAGTGAGGACGCGTCAAATTCACATGTTTCACTTTCTCTTCTCAGTGATAAGAATCCTGTAGATGTTCATACGTTGTAACTTTTTATGTTCAGGAGAAATTCACACTGCTTTTGTGACGTTTTCATGGAATATGTTCACGCAGGCCTTGATTTTCCAAAAGAGTGAATCAAGTGAGGAGGACTCAGAGTCAAATGTTTGAGGTGCACTTCTCAGGGATAAGTATCCTACAGAAGATTCTGTAGTGTTACCCTTTGTGTTCAGGAGAAGATCATCCTCGTTTTGCGACATTCGCATATAACATGTTCACACAGGCCATGATTTTCCAAAAGTGTGAACCAAGTGCGGAGGATTCAGAGACAAATGTTGGCATTTCACTTCTTAGGGATAAGTATCCTAGAGAAGTTCCTATATGGCAACTTTTGTGTTCAGGCGAAAATCATACTTATTTTCTGACATTCGAATGGCACATTTTCACACAGGCCATGATTTTACAAAATACAGAACCCAGTGCAGGAGGACTCAGAGTTAAATGTTGCAAGTGCACTTCTTTAGGAGAATTATCGTCCAGAAGTTCTATATTGTAACTCTTTGTGTTCAGGAGGAAATCACACTTGTTTTACGACGGTTCCATGCATCATGTTCATGCATGTCGTTCCCTTCCAAAATAGTGAACCAAGTGAAGAGGACTCACTGTCATATGTAGCATGTGCACTTCTTTGGGTAGTCATGTGCAGCATGTGCACTTCTTTGGGATAAGTATCCTACACAGGTTTCTAGACTGTAAAACTTTGTATTCTGGAGAAAACAACATTTGTTTTCTGCTGATTCTACCAACTATGTTCAGGCTTGTAATGAGCTTGAAAATAGTGACCAAGTAAGGAAGCGTCAAATTCACATGTTTCACTTTCTCTTCTCTGTGATAAGAATCCTGTAGATGTTCAAACGTTGTAACTTTTTATGTTCAGGAGAAATTCACAATGCTTTTGTGACGTTTTCATGGAATATGTTCACGCAGGCCTTGATTCTCCAAAATAGTGAACCAAGTGAGGAAGACTTAGAGTCAAATGTTGGAGGTGCACTTCTCAGGGTTAAGTATCCTACAGAAGATTCTGTAGGGTTACACTTTGTGTTCAGGAATAGATCATACTCGTTTTGTGAGATTTGCATGTAACATGTTCAGGTAGGCCATGATTTTCCAAAAGAGTGAACCAAGTGCGGAGGATTCAGAGTCAAGATTTGGAATTTCACTTCTTAGGGATAAGTATCCTAGAGAAGTTCCTATACTGTAACTTTTGTGTTCAGGGAAAATCATACTTATTTTCTGACATTTGTGTGGCACATGTTCATACAGGTCATGATTTTATAAAATAGAGAACCAAGTGCGGAGGACTCAGAGTTAAATGTTGCAAGTGCACTTCTATAGGAGAAGTATCAGACAGAAGTTTCTATATTGTAACTCTTTGTGTTCAGGAGGAAATCACACTTGTTTTAAGATGTTTCCATGAAACATCTTCATGCGTGTCGTCCCCTTCCAAAATAGTGAACCAAGTGAAGAGGACTCACAGTCATATGTACCATGTGCACTTCTTTGGGAAGTCATGTGCAGCATGTGCACTTCTTTGGGATAAGTATCCTACACAGGTTTCTAGACTGTAAAACTTTGTATTCTGGAGAAAACAACATTTGTTTTGTGCTGATTCTACCAACTATGTTCAGGCTTGTAATGAGCTTGAAAATATGACCATGTGAGGACGCGTCAAATTCACATGTTTCACTCTCTCTTCTCAGTGATAAGAATCCTGTAGATGTTCATACATTGTAACTTTTTTGTTCAGGAGAAATTCACACTGGTTTTGTGACGTTTTCATGGAATATGTTCACGCAGGCCTTGATTCTCCAAAATAGTGAACCAAGTGAGGAGGACTGAGAGTCAAATGTTGGAGGTGCACTTCTCAGGGATAAGTATCCCACAGAAGATTCTGTAGTGTTACACTTAGTGTTCAGGATAAGATCACACTCGTTTGGCGACATTCGCATGTAACATGTTCACGCAGGCCATGATTTTCCAAAAGAGTGAACCAAGTGTGCAGGATTCAGAGTCAAATGCTGGCATTTCACTTCTTAGGGATAAGTATCCTAGAGAAGTTCCTATACTGTAACATTTGTGTTCAGGCGAAAATCATACTTGTTTTGTGACATTTGAATGGCACATGTTCACACAGGCCATGATTTTACAAAATAGTGAACCAAGTGAGGAGGACTCTGAGTTAAATGTTGCAAGTGCACTTCTTTAGGATAAGTATCGTACAGAAGTTTCTATATTGTAACTCTTTGTGTTCAGGAGGAAATCACACTTGTTTTAGGACGTTTCCATGAAACATGTTCATGCATGTCGTTCCCCTTCCAAAATAGTGAACCAAGTGAAGAGGACTCACAGTCATATGTAGCATGTGCACTTCTTTGGGAAGTCATATGCAGCATGTGCACTTCTTTGGGATAAGTATCCTACACAGGTTTCTAGACTGTAAACTTTGTATTCTGGAGCAAACGACATTTGTTTTGTACTGATTCTACCAAATATGTTCAGGCTTGTAATGAGCTTCAAAATGCAGACCAAGTGAGGACGCGTCAAATTCACGTGTTTCTCTTCCTCTTCTCAGTTATAAGATTCCTGTAGATGTTCATACGTTGTAACTTTTTATGTTCAGGAGAAATTCACACTGGTTTTGTGACGTTTTCATGGAATATGTTCACGCAGGCCTTGATTTTCCAAAATAGTTAAACAAGTGAGGAGGACTGAGAGTTAAATGTTGGAGGTGCACTTCTTAGGGATAAGTATCTGACAGAAGATTCTATAGTGTTACACTTTGTGTTCAGGAGAATTTCATAGTTGTTTTCAGACATTCGGAAATAGGATATTCACGCAGGCCATGATTTTCCAAAAGAATGAATCAAGGGCGGAGGATTCAGAGAAAAATTTTGGAATTTCACTTCTTAGGGATAAGTATCCTAGAGAAGTTCCTATAATGTAACATTTGTGTTCAGGTCAAAATCATACTCGTTTTGTGATATTTGAATGGCATATGTTCACACAGGCCATGATTTTACAAAATAGTGAACCAAGTGAGGAGGAGTCAGAGTTAAAGGTTGCAAGTGCACTTTTTTGGATAAGTATCATACAGAAGTTTCTATATTGTAACTCTTTTTGATCAGGAGGAAATCACACTTGTTTTATAATGTTTCCATGAAACATGTTCATGCATGTCGTTCCCTTCCAAAATAGTGAGCCAAGTGAAGAGGACTCACAGTCATATGTCGCATGTGCACTTCTTGGGCAGTCATATGTAGCATGTGCACTTCTTTGGGATAAGTATCCTACACAGGTTTCTAGACTGTAAAACTTTGTATTCTGGAGCAAACAACATTTGTTTTGTTCTGATTCTGCCAACTATGTTCAGGCTTGTAATGAGCTTGAAAATAGTGACCAAGTGAGGACGCATCAAATTCACGTTTCACTTTCTCTTCTCAGTGATAAGAATCCTGTAGATGTTCATATATTGTAACTTTTTATGTTCAGGAGAAATTCACACTGGTTTTGTGACATTTTCATGGAATATGTTCACGCAGGCCTTGATTTTCCAAAATAGTGCACCAAGTAATGAGGACTGAGATTCAAATGTTGGAGGTGCACTTCTTAGGGATAAGTATCCTACAGAAGATTCTATAGTGTTAAACTTTTTGTTCAGGAGAAGATCATACTTGTTTTCCGACATTCACATATAAGACGTTCAAGCAGGCCATGATTTTCCAAAAGAGTGAACCAACTGTGGAGGATTCAGAGTCAAATGTTGGAAATTCACTTCTTAGGGATAAGTATCCTAGAGAAGTTCCTATACTGTAACATTTGTGTTCAGGCGAAAATCATACTTGTTTTGTGACATTTGAATGGCACATGTTCACACAGGCCATAATTTTACAAAATAGTGAAACAAGTGAGGAGGAATCTGAGTTAAATGTTGCAAGTGCACTTCGTTAGGATAAGTATCGTACAGAAGTTTCTATAATGTACCTCGTTGTGTTCAGCAGGAAATTACACTTGGTTTACGACATTTCCATGAAACATGTTCATGCATGTCGTTCCCTTCCAAAATAGTGAACCATGTGAAGAGGACTCACAGTCATATGTAGCATGTGCACTACTTTGGGAAGTCATATGTAGCGTGTGCACTTCTTTGGGATAAATATCCTACACAGGTTTCTAGACTGTAAAACTTTGTATTCTGGAGCGAACACCATTTGTTTTAGCTGATTCTACCAACTATGTTCAGGCTTGTAATTAGCTTGAAAATAGTGACCAAGTGAGGACACATCAAATTCACGTGTTTCACTTTCTCTTTTCAGTGATAAGAATCCTGTAGATGTTCATACGTTGTAACTTTTTATGTTCAGGAGAAATTCACACTGGTTTTGTGATGTTTTCATGGAATATGTTCACGCAAGCCTTGATTTTCCAAAATAGTGAACCAAGTGAAGAGGACTCAGAATCAAATGTTGGAGGTGCACTTCTTAGGGATAAGTATCTGACAGAAGATTCTGTAGTGTTACACTTTGTGTTCAGGCGAACATCATATTTGTTTTGCGACATTCGCATACAGCAGGTTCACCCAGGCCATGATCTTCCAAAAGAGTGAACCAAGTGCGGAGAATTCAGAGTCAAATGTTGGAATTTCACTTCTTAGGGATAAGTATCCTAGAGAAGTTCCTGTATTGTTACATTTGTGTTCAGGTGAAAATCATACTTGTTATGTGACATTTGAATGGCACATGTTCACACAGGCCATGATTTTACAAATAGTGAAACAAGTGAGGAGGACTCTGAGTTAAATGTTGCAAGTGCACTTCTTTAGGATAAGTATCGTACAGAAGTTTCTATATTGTAACTATTTGTGATCAGGAGGAAATTAACTTGTTTTAGGACGTTTCCATGAATCATGTTTATTCAAGTTGTTTCCTTCCAAAATAGTGAACCAAGTGAAGAGGACTCACAGTCATATGCCGCATTTGCACTTCTTTGGGAAGTCATATGCAGCATGTGCACTTCTTTGGGATAAGTATCCTACACAGGTTTCTAGACTGTAACACTTTGTATTCTGGAGCAAAAAACCTTTGTTTTGTGCTGATTCTACAAACTATGTTCAGGCTTCTAATGAGCTTGAAAATAGTTGTCAAGTGAGGATGCGTCAAATTCACATGTTTCATTTCTCTTCTCAGTGAAAAGAATCCTGTAGATGTTCATGCATTGTAACTTTTTATGTTCCAGAGAAATTCACACTGGTTTTGTGACGTTTTCATGGAATATGTTCCTGCAGTCCGTGATTTTCCAAAATAGTGAACCAAGTGAGGAGGACTGAGATTCAAATGTTGGAGGTGCACTTCTTAGGGAAAAGTATCCTACAGAAGATTCTATAGTGTTACACTTTTTGTTCAGGAGAACATCATACTTGTTTTGCGACATTCGCTTATAGCATGTTCACGCAGGCCAAGATTTTCCAAAAGAGTGAACCAAGTGCGGAGGATTCAGAGTCAAATGTTGGAAATTCACTTTTTAGGGATAAGTATCCTAGAGAAGTTCCTATACTGTAACATTTGTGTTCAGGCAAAAATCATACTTGTTTTCTGACATTTGAATGGCACATGTTCCCACAGGCCATGATTTTACAAAATAGTGAACCAAGTGAGGAGGAGTCAGAGTTAAAGGTTGCAAGTGCACTTCTCTAGCATAAGTATCGTACAGAAGTTTCTATATTGTATCTCTTTGTGTTCAGGAGGAAATCACACTTTGTTTATGACATTTCCATGAAACATATTCATGCATGTCTTTCCCTTCCAAAATAGTGAATCAAGTGAAGAGGACTCACAGTCATATGTAGCATGTGCACTTCTTTGGGCAGTCATATATAGCATGTGCACTTTTTGGGATAATTATCCTACACAGGTTTCTTGACTGGAAAACTTTGTATTCTGTGAGCGAACACCATTTGTTTTCTGCTGATCCTAACAACTATGTTCAGGTTTGCAATGAGCTTGAAAATAGTAACCAAGTGAGGACGCGTCAAATTCACGTGTTTCACTTTCTCTTCTCAGTGATAAGAATCCTGTAGATGTTCATACGTTGTAACTTTTTATGTTCCAGAGAAATTCACAGTGGTTTTGTGACGTTTTCATGGAATATGTTCACGCAGGCCTTGATTTTCTAAAATAGTGCACCAAGTGAGGAGGACTGAGAGTCAAATGTTGGAGGTGCACTTCTTAGGGATAAGTATCCTACAGAAGATTGTATAGTGTTACACTTTGTGTTCAGGAGAAGATCATACTTGTTTTGCGACATTGGCATATAGCATGTTCACGCAGGCCATGATTTTCCAAAAGAGTGAACCAAGTGGGGAGGATTCAGAGTCAAATGTTGGAATTTCACTTCTTAGGGATAAGTATCCTAGAGAAGTTCCTATACTATAACATTTGTGTTCAGGTGAAAATCATACTTGTTATGTGACATTTGAATGGCACATGTTCACACAGGCCATGATTTTTCAAAATAGTGAACCAAGTGAGCAGGACTCTGAGTTAAATGTTGCAAGTGCACTTCTTTTGCATAAGTATCATACAGAAGTTTCTATATTGTAACTCTTTGTGATCAGGAGGAAATCACACTTGTTTTAGGACGTTTCCATGAAACATGTTCATGCATGTTGTTCCCTTCCAAAATAGTGACCCAAGTGAAGAGGACTCACAGTCATATGTAGCATGTGCACTTTTTTGGGAAATCATATGTAGCATGTGCAATTCTTTTTTATAAGTATCCTACACAGGTTTCTATACTGTAAAACTTTGTATTCTGCAGCAAACAATATTTGTTTTGTGCTGTATCTACCAACTATGTTCAGGCTTGTAATGAGCTTTAAAATAGTGACCAAGTGAGGACGGGTCAAATTCACGTTTCACTTTCTCTTCTCAGTGATAAGAATACTGTAGATGTTCATACATTGTAACTTTTTATGTTGCGGTGAAATTCACAGTGGTTTTGTGACGTTTTCATGGAATATGTTCACGCAGGCCTTGATTTTCTAAAATAGTGCACCAAGTGAGGAGGACTGAGAGTCAAATGTTGGAGGTGCACTTCTTAGGGATAAGTATCGTACAGAAGATCTTATAGTGTTACACTTTGTGTTCAGGAGAAGATCATACTTGTCCGACATTCGCATACAGCATGTTCCCGCAGGCCATGATTTTCCAAGAGAGCGAACCAAGTGCGGAGGATTTAGAGTCAAATGATGGCATTTCACTTCTTAGGGATAAGTATCCTAGAGAAGTTCCTATACTGTAATATTTGTGTTCAGGCGAAAATCCTACTTGTTTTGTGACATTTGAATGGCACATGTTCACACTGGCCATGATTTTACAATATAGTGAACCAAGTAGGAGGAATCTGAGTTAAATGTTGCAAGTGCACTTCTTTAGGATAAGTATCGTGCAGAAGTTTCCATATTTTATCTGTTTGTGTTCAGGATAAAATCACACTTGGTTTACGACGTTTCCATGAAACATGTTCATGCATGTCGTTCCCTTCCAAAATAGTGAACCAAGTGAAGAGGACTCACAGTCATATGTAGTATGTGCACTGCTTTGGGAAGTCATATGTATCATGTGCACTTCTTTGGGATGAATATCCTACACAGGTTTCTAGGCTGTAAAACTTTGTATTCTGGAACGAACAACATTTGTTTTGTGCTGATTCTAACAACTACATTCAGGTTTGCAATGAGCTTGAAAATAGTGACCAAGTGTGGACAAGTCAAATTCACGTGTTTCACTTTCTCTTCTCATTGATAAGAATCCTGTAGATGTTCATACGTTCTAACCTTTTATATTCAGGAGAAATTCACACAGTTTTTGTGACGTTTTCATGGAATATGTTCACGCAGGCCTTGATTTTCCAAAATACTGAACCAAGTGAGGAGGACTGAGAGTCAAATGTTGGAGGTGCACTTCTTTTTTAAACTTTTTTTTTCTTTTTTTATTATTATTATTATTTATTCAACTCTGGGTATGTGCGCGCACGTGTGTGTCTGTGTGTGTGTATATGTGTGTGTGTTTGTGTGTGTGTATGTGTGTGTCTGTGTGTGTGTAGAACCACGGAGGAATTCGCGATCCCCCATGGACACCTCCACGTCCTTCTGCCCTGGGATTCACAGGCTCCGCCCTACCAGGACCAGAAGCACAGTCCGCCCCCGCTTCCATCTGGCGTCTATACGTGGGATCTGGGATCCGAACTCGGGACCTTCCGCCTGCAAGGCGGAGGCATAACCCCTGAGCCACCTCTCCAGCCCCTGGAGGTGCACTTCTTAGGGATAAGTATCCTACAGAAGATTCTATAGTGTTACACTTTTTGTTCAGGAGAAGATCATACTTGTTTTCCGACATTCGCATATAGCATGTTCACGCAGGCCATGATTTTCCAAGAGAGTGAACCAAGTGCGGAGGATTCAGAGTCAAATGTTGAAATTTCACTTCTTAGGGATAAGTATCCTAGAGAAGTTCCTATACTGTAACATTTGTGTTCAGGCGAAAATCATACTTGTTTTGTGACATTCGAATGGCACATGTTCACACAGGCCATGATTTTACCAAATAGTGAACCAAGTGAGGAGGACTCTGAGTTAAATGTTGCAAGTGCACTTCTTTAGCATAAGTATCGTGCAGAAGTTTCTATATTGTAACTGTTTGTGATCAGGAGGAAATCACACTCTGTGATATTTAAGCCTGGATGTCAACTTGTCACACCCGGTATTAACTAAGCTGGGCTGAGACCATATCTGGAAAGGATCAACTGAGACTACTTGAAGGATACCCACCCTAGATCCTATCAGGACCTCCAAAGCTCTCAAAGGATCCTCCCAGTACTGCATCATATAAAAAGGAGCCACCAAGGAGTCGGATGCCTTCTTGCAGCTGTGCTAGGAATCGTCTTCCTTCCGGTTCCCCGGATTCTTCGACCTTCCAAGACCCTAGGAGTTCTCCAGCCTTCAGCCATCACCTACTTGACTACTGAACTGAGTAGCTAGCTATTGGCAGCCATTGTTGGAATTACCTCGGCTACTGGAAGCCATCGTTGGACTACCTCCGCTGCTGACAGCCTTTGCTGGACTACCTCCGCCATTTCTGTAAGCCAACCCAATAAATTTCCTATATATATATATATATTCGTTCTGTGAATTCTGTGACTCTAGAGAACCCTAACTAATACAGAAATGGGTACCAGGAGTGGTTCTAGAGAAACAGAATTGTAAGAATGAATTTCGCTGGCAAGATTTGTGATTTCTGGAGCTGGCTTTTTGACCCAGTGAAACCTCCAGCGATTAAAGACTCCCCTAGTGGCATGGAGGATACTGCAACTGTTTGGAGTGAACTGTTTCTAGAACTGGTAAAAGTAGGTGTGTTAGACAATCTTGATGCCCCTCTTGCAAGGATTGAGAAGCTCAGCGATTCCGTATATGAAACTTTACATAAAATGAGTAAGAATAAGGAAAATGATGATGCTGGCTGGTTGCTTCTAGCATCTCTCAATAAACTACAAATGGAAAAGGAATATCTCAGTGAGGAAAATATCGAACTCAGAAAGCGCATAAAAAACTTAGAAGTTTCTAAGTGTGCTCTAGAAGAGAATCTTCTCTCCAGTAGCAATAGGGCTCGAATTGGTGAAAATCAAACCCAAACTTTGATTATTAGGGTGGCTGAGTTACAACGTAAATTGAATTCCCAGCCTCGAAAGGTGTCGGCAGTTAAAGTAAAAGCGCTGATTGGCCAAGAGTGGGATCCTGAAAAGTGGGATGCTGATGTGTGGGAAGACCAAACTGATGATGAGGACGAGGACGTTGAACTCTCAAATTCTGGTGCATTTATTCTGCCTGATGAAATGGTCTCCCCACCCTTAGCAGAGAATGAATCCCCACTCCCACCCTCTACAGAATTGCTATCTACATCTTTGCGTGAGGGAATTACTCATGATTTGTCTGAAAGGAGAGCAAAGACTTTGCCCCAAGAAAATGCTGATTTTATGACACGCCCACCTGTGATTGCTTCCAGGCCTATAACTAGGCTTAAGGCTAAACAAGCTCCTAAAGGTGAAATAGAAACTATGGTCCATGAGGAGGTACGCTATACTCCTAAAGAACTCCATGACTTTTCTAACATGTTTAAGCAGCAGTCTGGGGAATACCCCTGGGAATGGATTGTAAGGCTATGGGATACTGGTGGAAGGAGCATAAATCTGGATAAAAGTGAGTTCACAGAAATGGGCCCATTGAGTAGAGATTCTAGGTTTAACACTGCTACTCATAGAGTTAAAAATGGTGCCAAGAGTTTATTTGAGTGGGTAGCTGAAGTATATATTAAAGTTTGGCCATCTGAAAAGGAACTAGAGATTCCAGACATTCCTTGGTTTAATATTGATGATGGGATTAAGAGGCTCAGGGAAATTGGTATGCTTGACTGGATACATTCTTTAAAATCCAATTCTCAGTGGGAGAATCCAGAGGACATGCCTTTTACCAGAAATGTACTTAATAAATTGGTGAGAGGGGCAGCACCAAATATGAAGGCTCCTATCATTGCTCTTCTCCTTGTTCCAGACCTAACAATGGGAGATGCTGCCGCCCAGTTGGAAGACTTAAATTCAATGGGCCTAGGTGGATCGAGGAGTAGTAGGGGCCAAGTGGCAGCATTGAATCGCCAATGGCAAAGTAAGCGTACTAACCATAATGTGCAGCCTAGACAGAAGAGTACTTATGAGGGTCTCACTCGCTTAGACCTTTGGCATTGGCTAATTTACCATGGTGTCCCCAAAAGTAAAATAGATAAGAAGCCTACAAAGTTCTTATTTGACCTGTACAAGCAGAAAAATTCTAACAGAAATGAAGGAAAAGCTGCCTTTACTCATAGTAGCAGAGAATCGCGGCCTGTCAACCAATTTCCAGACTTGAGCCAGTTTACAGATCCAGAACCCCTTGACTGAAGGGGAGGCTGGGTTTCTTTAAGGAAGGATCTTGACACCATAGCAAAAAGCTTTAATATTAGTCTTTCTTCTGTCCTTCCACAAAGGGACCTAAGGCCTTTCACTAGAGTAACTGTGCATTGGGGGAAAGGAAATAATCAGACATTTCGGGGTTTACTAGATACTGGGTCTGAGTTGACATTGATTCCAGGAGACCCTAAAAAGCATAATGGCCCTCCAGTTAAAGTAAGGGCATATGGAGGTCAGGTGATTGATGGAGTTTTGGCTAATGTTCAACTCACAGTAGGTCCAGTAGATCCCCGAACTCATCCAGTGGTTATTTCCCCCATACCAGAATGTATAATTGGAATAGATATACTTAGAAGTTGGCAGAAACCTCACATTGGTTCCTTGAAATGTGGAGTAAGAGCCATTATGGTTGGGAAGGCCAAATGGAAGCCTTTGGAATTGCCTCTACCAAGGAAAATAGTGAATCAGAAACAGTATCGTATCCCTGGAGGAATTACAGAAATTAGTGCCACCATAAAGGACTTGAAGGATGCAGGGGTGGTGGTTCTGACCACCTCTCCTTTCAACTCTCCCATTTGGCCTGTGCAGAAGACAGATGGATCATGGAGAAGGACTGTTGATTATCGCAAACTTAACCAAGTTGTGACTCCAATTGCAGCTGCTGTACCAGATATGGTTTCGTTGCTTGAGCAGATCTACACATCTCCTGGTACTTGGTATGCAGCCACTGATCTTGCAAATGCTTTTTTCTCCATACCTATTCATAAAGATCATCAGAAGCAATTTGCCTTCAGTTGGCAAGGCCAGCAGTATACATTTACAGTGTTACCTCAAGGATATATTAATTCTCCAGCCCTATGCCATAACTTGGTTAGCAGAGATCACTTGTCTCTTCCGCAAGGTATCACACTAGTCCATTATATAGATGATATTATGCTGATTGGCTCCAGTGAGCAGGAAGTAGCAAGCATTTTGGATTTGTTGGTAAGGCATATGCGCAACAGAGGATGGGAAATAAACCCAACCAAAATCCAAGGACCTTCCACTTCAGTAAAATTTTTAGGAGTTCAGTGGTGTGGGGCATGTAGAGATATCCCCTCTAAGGTAAAGGATAAGTTGTTGCACCTGGCCCCTCCCACCACTAAGAAAGAAGCACAGCGTTTGGTGGGGCTGTTTGGATTTTGGAGGCAGCACATTCCTCACTTGGGTGTGTTACTTAGGCCCATATACCAAGTAACTCGGAAAGCTGCCAGCTTTGAGTGGGGCCCAGAACAAGAGAAGGCTCTTCAGCAGGTTCAAGCTGCTGTACAGGCTGCCTTGCCACTTGGACCATATGATCCAGCAGACCCAATGGTATTGGAAGTGTCTGTTGCAGATAGAGATGCTGTTTGGAGTCTCTGGCAGGCTCCCATAGTTGAATCACAGAGGAGACCCTTGGGATTTTGGACCAAGGCCCTGCCATCATCGGCAGACAATTACTCTCCTTTTGAGAAACAGCTCTTGGCTTGCTATTGGGCCTTGGTGGAAACTGAACGTCTGACAATGGGTCACCAAGTTACCATGCGACCTGAGTTACCCATCATGAGTTGGATGTTATCTGACCCAGCAAGCCATAAAGTTGGACGGGCACAGCAGCAATCTATTATCAAATGGAAGTGGTACATACGAGACAGGGCCCGAGCGGGTCCTGAAGGCACAAGTAAGCTGCATGAAGAAGTTGCCCAAATGCCTATGGTTCCCCAGCCTGTTGCAATGCCTGTTCCCAAGCATGCACCTATGGCCTCCTGGGGTGTGCCCTATGATCAACTAACTGAAGAAGAGAAGACTAGGGCGTGGTTCACAGATGGTTCTGCTCGCTATTCCGGTGCCACCCAGAAGTGGACAGCTGCAGCGCTGCAGCCCCTTTCTGCGACAACCCTAAAGGACAGTGGAGAAGGGAAATCTTCACAGTGGGCAGAACTTCGGGCAGTGCACATGGTTGTACACTTTGCCTGGAAGGAAAAATGGCCAGATGTGCAACTGTATACTGATTCATGGGCTGTAGCCAATGGTTTGGCAGGATGGTCAGGGACTTGGAAGGAACATAATTGGAAAATTGGGGAGATAGACATCTGGGGAAGAAGCATGTGGATAGATCTCTCCCAGTGGGCAAAGGACACAAAGATATTTGTCTCTCATGTAAATGCTCATCAAAAGAGGACATCGGCAGAAGAAACATTCAGTAATCAGGTGGATAAGATGACCCGTTCTGTGGATAGTCAGCCTCTTTTCCCAGCCATGCCTGTCATTGCCCAATGGGCCCATGAGCAAAGTGGACATGGTGGCAGAGATGGAGGTTATGCATGGGCTCAACAACATGGACTTCCACTCACCAAGGCTGATCTGGCTACAGCTGCTGCTGAGTGCCAAATCTGCCAGCAGCAGAGACCAACACTGAGTCCTCGATATGGAGCCATTCCTCGAGGTGACCAACCAGCAACATGGTGGCAGGTTGACTACATTGGACCACTTCCAAGATGGAAAGGGCAGCGCTTTGTTCTTACTGGGATAGATACTTATTCTGGTTATGGATTTGCCTTTCCTGCACGTCATGCTTCTGCCAAGACTACCATCCAGGGACTTACAGAATGCCTTATCCACCGTCATTGAATTCCACACAGCATTGCTTCTGAGCAGGGAACTCATTTCACAGCTAAAGAAGTACGGCAGTGGGCTCATGACCATGGGATTCATTAGTCTTACCATGTTCCCCCCCATCCTGAAGCAGCTGGCTTGATAGAACGGTGGAATGGCCTTTTAAAGGCACAATTACAGCGTCAATTAAGTGGTAATAGTCTGGAGGGTTGGGGCAGAATTCTCCAGAAGGCAGTATATGCCTTAAACCAGCATCCAATATATGGTACTGTGTCTCCTATAGCCAGGATTCACGGGTCCAGGAATCAAGGGGTGGAAACAGGAATAGCTCCTCTTACTATCACTCCTAGTGACCCATTAGGAAAATTCTTGTTTCCTTTTCCCGCAAGCCTGTATTCTACTGGCTTAGAAGTTTTGAGTCCAAAGCAGGGAATGCTTCTGCCAGGAGACACAGCAACTATTCCTTTGAACTGGAAGCTAAGGCTTCCTCCTGGTTATTTTGGACTTCTGATGCCCTTGAGCCAACAGGCTAAGACAGGAATAACATTATTAGGAGGGGTGATTGACCCAGACCACCAAGGAGAAATTGGACTGGTTCTCCACAATGGTGGTAAGGAAGAATATGTCTGGAGTATAGGAGATCCACTAGGGCATCTCTTGGTATTACCATGTCCTGTGATTAAGGTCAATGGGAATTTACAGCGGCCCAACACAGGAAAGACAGTAAATGGTCCAGATCCTTCAGGAATGAAGATCTGGATAACCCCTCCAGGTAAAGAGCCAAGACCTGCAGAAGTACTTGCTGAAGGTGGAGGAAATACAGAATGGGTAGTAGAAGAAGGTAGTTATAAATACCACCTAAGGCCACGAAACCAGTTACAGAAACGAGGATTATAATTGCCATGAGTGCCTCTCGTCTAGACTGTCAAGAATAGACTTGTGCATGTGCACATACTCTAAGAAGATATTTATGTAATGTATATGTTAATCTGTAATATGAGATGAAATGCTGTAATCTACATTATGAAATTGTGTTATGGGACACAAAGACTAAGCATTTCTTAAGGGGCATTGTCATTAATCTTGTAAAAATAATGCGTGTGCGGTTGTACATGGATAGCTATATTATGTTAGGCGGAACTATGATACTTACTGTTTTATTTGGAGAATTTTTAATGGCCTAAGGAAATGTGATTTGGTGTCAAGTTGACAAGGGGTGGACTTGTGATAGTTAAGCCTGGATGTCAACTTGACACACCCAGGTATTAACTAAGCTGGGCTGAGACCACATCTGGAAAGGATCAACTGAGACTACTTGAAGGATACAGACCCTAGATCTTATCAGGACTTCCAAAGCTCTCAAAGGATCCTCCCAGTACTGCATCATATAAAAAGGAGCCACCAAGGAGAACGGATGCCTTCTTGCAGCTGTGCTAGGAATCATCTTCCTTCTGGCCGCCCGGATTCTTCGACCTTCCAAGACCCTAGGTGTTCTCCAGCCTTCAGCCATCACCTACTTGACTACTGAACTGAGCAGCTAGCTATTGGCAGCCATTGTTGGAACTACCTCAGCTGCTGACAGTCTTCGCTGGACTACCTTGGCCATTACTGTAAGCCAACCCAATAAACTTCCTATATATATATATATTCGTTCTGTGAATTCTGTGACTCTAGAGAACCCTAACTAATACACACTTGTTTTAGGACGTTTCCATGAAAGATGTTCATGCATGTCGTTCCCTTCCAAAATAGTGAATCAAGTGAAGAGGACTCAAAGTCATATGTAGCATGTGCACTGCTTTGGGAAGTCATATGCAGCATGTGCACTTCTTTGGGATAAGTATCCAACACAGGTTTCTAGACTGTAAAACTTTGTACTCTGCAGCAAACAACATTTGTTTTATGCTGATTCTAACAACTATGTTCAGGTTTGCAATGAGCTTGAAAATAGTGACCAAGTGAGTACGTGTCAAATTCACTTGTTGCACGTTCTTTTCTCAGTGAGAAGAATCCTGTAGATATTCATACGTTGTAACTTTTTATGTTCAGGAGAAATTCACACTGGTTTTGTGACATTTTCATGGAATATGTTCACGCAGGCCTTGATTTTCCAAAATACTGACCAAGTGAGGAGGACTGAGAGTCAAATGTTGGAGGTGCACTTCTTAGGGATAAGTATCCTACAGAAGTTCCTATACTGTAACTTTTGTGTTCAGGCAAAAATCATACATATTTTGAGACATTTGAATGGCAAATGTTCACACAGGCCATGATTTTACAAAATAGTGAACCAAGTGAGGAGGACTCTGAGTTAAAAGGTGCAAATGCACTTCTTTAGCATAAGTATCATACAGAAGTTTCTATATTGTAACTCTTTGTGATCAGGAGGAAATCACACTTGTTTTAGGACATTTCCATGAAACATGTTCATGCATGTCATTCCTTCCAAAAGAGTGAACCAAATGAAGTGCACTCACAGTCATATGTAGCATGTGCTCTTCTTTGGGAAGTCATATGTAGCATGTGCACTTCGTTGGGATAAGTATCCTACACAGGTTTCTAGACTGTAAAACTTTGTATTCTGGAGAAAACAACATTTGTTTTGTGCTCATTCTACCAACTATGTTCAGGCTTGTAATGAGCTTGAAAATAGTGACCAAGTGAGGACGCGCAAATTCACATGTTTAACTTTCTCTTCTCAGTGATAAGAATACTGTAGATGTTCATACATTGTAACTTTTAATGTTGAGGAGAAATTCACACAGGTTTTGTGATGTTTTCATGGAATATGTTCATGGAGGCCTTGATTTTCCAAAATAGTGAACCAAGTGAGGACGACTAAGAGTCAAATGGTGTGGATGCACTTCTCAGGGATGAGTGTCCTACAGAAGATTCTGTAGTGTTACACTTTGTGTTCAGGAAAAGATCATACTCGTTCTGCGACATTCGCATATAACAGGTTCACACAGGCCATGAATTTCCAAAGAGTGAACCAAGAACGGAGGATTAAGAGTCAAATGTTGGCATTTCACTTCTTAGGGATAAGTATCCTACAGAAGTTCCTATACTGTAACATTTGTGTTCAGGCGAAAATCATACTTGTTTTATGACATTTGAATGGCCCATGTTCACACAGGCCATGATTTTACAAAATAGAGAACCATGTGAGGAGGACTCTGAATTAAATGTTTCAATTGGACTTCTTTAGGAGAAGTATCGTACAGAAGTTTCTATATTGTATCGCTTTGTGTTCAGGAGGAAATGACACTTGGTTTAGGACGTTTCCATGAAAGATGTTCATGCATGTCGCTCCCTCCCAAAATAGTGAACCAGGTTAAGAGGACTCACAATCGTATGTAGGATGTGCACTTCTTTGGGCAGTCATATCTAGCATGTGCACTTCATTGGGATAAGTGTCCTACACAGGTTTCTAGACTGTAAAACTTTGTATTCTGGAGAAAACAACATATGTTTTTTGCTGATTCTACCAACTATGTTCAGGCTTGTAATGAGCTTGAAAATAGTGACTAAGTGAGGACGCTCAAATTCACATGTTTCACTTCCTCTTCTCAGTGAGAAGAATCCTGTAGATGTTCATACATTGTAACTTTTAATGTTCAGGAGAAATTCACAAAGGTTTTGTGACGTTTTCATGGAATATGTTCATGCAGGCCTTGATTTTCCAAAATAGTGAACCAAGTGAGGAGGACTTTGAGTTAAATGTTGGAGGTGCACTTCTCAGGGATAAGTGTCCTGCAGAAGATTCTGTAGTGTTACAGTTTGTGTTCAGGAAAAGATCATACTAGTTTTGCGACATTCACATATAACATGTTCAGCAGGTCATGATTTTCGAAAAGAGTGAACGAAGTGAAAGGACTCTAAGTTAAATGTTGGAATTACACTTCTTATGGATAAGTGTCCTAGAAAAGATCCTATACTGTAACATTTGTGTTCAGGCGAAAATCATACTTGTTTTCTGACATTTGAATGGCACATGTTCACACAGGCCATGATTTTATAAAATAGTGAACCAAGAGAGGAGGACTCTGAATTAAAGGTTGCAAGTGCACTTCTTTATGAGAAGTATCCTACAGAAGTTTCTATATTGTAACTCTTTGTGTTCAGGAGGAAATCACACTTGGTTTATTACGTTTCCATGAAACATGTTCATGCATGTCTTTCCCTTCCAAAATAGTGAACCAAGTGAAGAGGACTCACAGTCATATGTAGCATGTGCAGTTCTTTGGGAAGTCATGTGCAGCATGTGCACTTCTTTGGGATAAGTATCCTACACAGGTTTCTAGAGTGTAAAACTTTGTATTCTGCAGAAAACAACATTTGTTTTGTGCTGATTCTACCAACTATGTTCAGGCTTGTAATGAGCTTGAAAATAGTGACCAAGTGAGGACGCGTCAAATTCACATGTTTCACTTTCTCCTCTCAGTGATAAGAATCCTTTAGATGTTCATACGTTGTAACTTCTTATGTTCAGGAGAAATTCACACTTGTTTTGTGACGTTTTCATGGAAAATGTTCACGCAGGCCTTGATTATTCAAAATAGTGAACCAAGTGAGGAGGAATGAGAGTCAAATGTTGGAGATGCACTTCTTAGGGATAAGTATACTACAGAAAATTCTATAGTGTTACACTTTGTGTTCAGGAGATCATACTTGTTTTGGGACATTCGCATATAACATGTTCACGCAGGCCATGACTTTCCAAAAGAGTGAAGCAAGTGCGGAGGATTCAGAGTCAAATGTTGGAATTTCACTTCTTGGGATAAGTATCCTAGAGAAGTTCCTATTCTGTAGCATTTGTGTTCAGGGGAAAATAATATGTGTTTTCTGACATTTGAATGGCACATGATCACACAGGCCATGCTTTTACAAAATAGTGAACCAAGTGAGGAGGAGTCTGAGTTAAATGTTGCAAGTACACTTCTATAGGATAAGTATCGTACAGAAATGTCATAAACGACGTGTGATTTCTTCCTGAACACAAGGAGTTACTATATAGAAACTTCTGTTCGATACTTATCCTCCGCACTTGGTTCTCTATTTTCTAAAGTCATGGCCTGTGTGAACATGTGCCATTTGAATGTCAGAAAACAAGTATGATTTTCGCCAGAACACAAAAGTTACCGGATAGGAACTTCTCTAGGATACTTATCCCTAAGAAGTGAAATGCCAACATTTGACTCTGAATCCTCCGCACTTGGTTCACTCTTTTGGAAAATCATGGCCTGCGTGAACATGTTATTTGCGAATATCGCAAAACGAGTATGTTCTTCTCCTGAACACTAAGTGTAACACTACAGAATCTTCTGTAGAATACTTATCCCTGAGAAGTGCACCTCCAACGTTTGAATCTCATTTCTCCTCACTTGGTTCACTATTTTGGAAAATCAAGGTCGGCGTGAACATATTCCATGAAAATGTCACAAAACCACTGTGAATTTCTCCTGAAAATAAAAATTTACAACGTATGAACATCTACAGGATTCTTATCACTGAGAAGAGAAAGTGGAACACGTGAATTTGATGCGTCCTCACTTGGTCACTATTTTCAAGCTCATTACAAGCCTGAACATAATTGGTAGAATCAGAACAAAACAAATGTTCTTTTCTCCAAAATACAAGGTTTTACAGTATAAAAACCTGTGTAGGATACTTATCCGAAAGAAGTGCACATGCTGCACATGACTTCTCAAAGAAGTGCAAATGGTACATATGACTGTGAGTCCTGTACACTTGGTTCACTATTTTGGAAGGGAAAGACATGCATGAACATGTTTCATAGAAACGTCGTAAAACAAGTGTGTTTTCCTCCTGAACACAGAGAATTACAATATAGAAACTTCTGTACAATACTTCTCCTAAATAAGTGCACTTGCAACATTTTACTCTAAGTCCTCCACCCTTGGTTCTCTACTTTCTAAAATCATGGCCTTTGTGAACATGTGCCATTCGAATGTCAGAAAACAAGTATGATTTTCACCTGAACACAAAAGTTACTGTATAGGAACTTCTCTAGGATACTTATCGCTAAGAAGTGAAATGCCAACATTTGAATCTGAATACTCTGAACTTCTTTCATTCTTTTGGGAAATCATGGACTGCATGAACATGTTATATGCGAATGTCGCAAAACGAGGATGATCTTCTCCTGAACACAAAGTGTAACACTACAGAATCTTCTGTAGGATACTTATACCTGAGAAGTGCACCTCCAACATTTGACGCTCAGTCCTCCTCCCTTACTTCACTATTTTGGACAATCAAGGCCTGCGTGAACATATTCCATAAAAACGTCACAAAACCAGTGTAAATTTCTCCTGAACATAAAAAGTTAAAACCAACATATGAGCATCTACAGGATTCTTATCACTAAGAAGAGAAAGAGAAACATGTGAATTTGACACGTCCTCACTTGGTCACTATTTTCAAGCTCATTACAAGCCTGAACAAATTTGGTAGAATCAGCACAAAACAAATGTTGTTTTCTCCAGAATACAAAGTTTTACACTCTAGAAACCTGTGTAGGATACTTATCCCAAACAAGTGCACATGCTGCACATTACTTCCCAAAGAAGGGCACATGCTACATATGACTGTGAGTCCTCTTCACTTGGTTCACTATTTTGGATGGGAACGACATGCATGAACATGTTTCATGGAAACGTCGTAAAACAAGTGTGATTTCCTCCTGAACACAAACAGTTACAATATAGAAACTTCTGGACGATACTTCTCCTAAAAAAGTGCACTTGCAACATTTAACTCTGAGTCCTCCGCCCTTGGTTCTCTATTTTATAAAATCATGGCCTGTGTGAACATGTGCCATTCGAATGTCAGAAAACAAGTATGATTTTAGCCTGAACACAAAAGTTACCGTAAAGGAACTTCTCTAGGATACTTATCCCAAAGAAGTGAAATGCCAACATTTGAATCTGAATACTCTGAACTTGGTTCAATCTTTTGGAAAATCATGGCCTGCCTGAACATGTTACATGCGAATGTCGCAAAACGAGTATGATCTGCTCCTGAACACAAAGTGTAACACTACAGAATCTTCTGTAGGATACTTATTCCTGAGTAGTGCACCTCCAACATTTGACTCTCAGTCCCCCTCACTTGGTTCACTATTTTGGAGAATCAAGGCCTGCGTGAACATATTCCATGAAAACGTCACAAAACCAGTGTGAATTTCTCCTGAACATAAAAAGTTACAACGTTTGAACATCTACAGGATTCTTATCACTGAGAAGAGAAAGTGAAACATGTGAATTTGACGTGTCCTCACTTGGTCACTATTTTCAAGCTCATTACAAGCCGGAACTTAGTTGGTAGAATCAGCACAAAACAAATGTTGTTTTCTCCAGAATACAAAGTTTTACAGTCTAGAAACCTGTGTAGGATACTTATCCCAAAGAAGTGCACATGCTGCACTTTTCTTCCCAAAGAAGTGCACATGCTACATATGACTGTGAGTCCTCTTCACTTGGTTCACTATTTTGGAAGGGAATGACATGCATACATGCTTCATGGAAACATCGTAAAACAAGTGTGATTTCCTCCGGAACACAAAGAGTTACAACATAGAAACTTCTGTACGATACTCCTCCTAAAGAAGTGCACTTGCAACATTTAACTCTGAGTCCTCCGTCCTTGGATCTCTATTTTGTAAAATCATGGCCTGTGTGAACATGTGCCATTCGAATGTCAGAAAAAAAGACTGAATTTCGCCTGAACACAAAAGTTACCGTATAGGAACTTCTCTAGGATACTTATCTCTAAGAAGTGAAATGCCAATATTTGACTCTGAAACCTCCACACTTGGTTCAGTCTTTGGAAAAGCATGGCCTGCCTGAACATGTTACATGCGAATGTCGCGAAACGAGTATGATCTTCTCCTGAACACAAAGTTTAACACTACTGAATCTTCTGTAGGATACTTATCCATGAGAAGTGCACCTCAAACATTTGACTCTCAGTCCTCCTCACTTGGTTCACTCTTTTGGAGAATCAAGGCCTGCGTGAACATATTCCATGAAAACGTCACAAAACCAGTGTGAATTTCTCCTGAACATAAAAAGTTACAATGTATGAACATCTACAGGATTCTTATCACTGAGAAGAGAAAGCGAAACGTGAATTTGACGCGTCCTCACTTGGTCACTATTTTCAAGCTTATTACAAGCCTGAACCTAGTTGTTAGAATCAGCACAAAACAAATGTTGTTTTCTCCAGAATACAAAGTTTTACACTCTAGAAACCTGTGTAGGATGCTTATCCCAAAGAAGTGCACATGCTACATATGACTGTGAGTCCTCTTCACTTTGTTCACTATTTTGGAAGGGAACGACATGCATACATGGTTCATGGAATCATCGTGAAACAAGTGTGTTTTCCTCCTGAACACAAAGAGTTACAATATAGAAACTTCTGGACGATACTTCTCCTAAAGAAGTGCACTTGCAACATTTAACTCTGAGTCCTCTGCCCTTGGTTCTCTATTTTGTAAAATCATGGCCTGTGTGAACATGTGCCATTCGAATGTCAGAAAACAAGTATGATTTTAGCCTGAACACAAAAGTTACCGTAAAGGAACTTCTCTAGGATACTTATCCCTAAGAAGTAAAATGCTAATATTTGACTCTGAATCCTCCGTACTTGGTTCACTCTTTTGGAAAATCATGGCCTGCCTGAATATGTTACATGCGAATGTCGCAAAACGAGTATGATCTTCTCCTGAAAACAAAGTGTAACACTTCTGAATCTTCTGTAGGGTACTTATCCCTGAGAAGTGCACCTCCAACATTTGACTCTCAGTCCTCCTCACTTGGTTCACTATTATGGGGAATCAAGGCCTGCGTGAACATATTCCATGAAAACGTCAAAAAACCAGTGTGAATATCTCCTGAACATAAAAAGTTACAACGTATGAACATCTACAGGATTCTTATCACTGAGGAGAGAAAGTGAAACATGTGAATTTGACGCGTCCTCACTTGGTCACTATTTTCAAGCTCATTACAAGCCTGAACATAGTTGGTAGAATCAGCACAAAACAAATGTTGTTTTCTGCAGAATACAAAGTTTTACATTCTAGAAACCTGTGTAGGATACTTATCCCAAAGAAGTGCACATGCTGCACATGACTTCCCAAAGAAGTGCACATGCTACATATGACTGTGAGTCCTCTTCACTTGGTTCACTATTTTGAAAGCGAACGACATGCATGAACATGTTTCATGTAAACGTCGTAAAACAAGTGTGATTTCCTCCTGAACACAAAGAGTTACAATATAGAAACTTCTAGACGATACTTCTCCTAAAGAAATGCACTTGCAACATTTAACTCTGAGTCCTCCGCTCTTGGTTCTCTATTTTGTAAAATCATGGCCTGTGTGAACATGTGCCATTCGAATGTCAGAAAACAAGACTGATTTTCGACTGAACACAAATGTTACCGTATAGGAACTTCTCTAGGATACTTATCCCTAAAAAGTTAAATGCCAATATTTGACTCTGAAACCTCCGCACTTGGTTCACTCTTTGGAAAAGCATGGCCTGCCTGAACATGTTACATGCGAATGTCGCGAAACGAGTATGATCTTCTCCTGAACACAAAGTTTCACACTACTGAATCTTCTGTAGGATACTTATCCATGAGGAGTGCACCTCAAACATTTGACTCTCAGTCCTCCTCACTAGGTTCACTATTTTGGAGAATCAAGGCCTGCGTGAACATATTCCATGAAAACGTCACAAAACCAGTGTGAATTTTTCCTGAACATAAAAACTTACAATGCATGAACTTCTACAGGATTCAAATCACTGAAAAGAGAAAGTGAAACATGTGAATTTGACGCGTCCTCACTTGGTCACTATTTTCAAGCTCTTTACAAGCCTGAACCTAGTTGGTAGAATCAGCACAAAACAAATGTTGTTTGCTCCAGAATACAAAGTTTTACACTCTGGAAACCTGTGTAGGATAATTATCCCAAAGAAGTGCACATGCTACATATGACTGTGAGTCCTCTTCACTTGGTTCACTATTTTGGAAGGGAACGACATGCATGAACATGTTTCATGAAAACGTCGTAAAACAAGTGTGATTTCCTCCTGAACACAAAGAGTTACAATATAGAAACTTCTGGACGATACTTCTCCTAAAGAAGTGCACTTTCAACATTTAACTCTGAGTCCCCCGCCCTTCGTTCTCTATTTTGTAAAATCATGGCCTGTGTGTACATGTGCCATTGGAATGTGAGAAAACAAGTCTTATTTTCGCCTGAACACAAAAGTTACCGTATACGAACTTCTCTAGGATACTTATCCCTAAAAAGTGAAGTGCCAATATTTGACTCTGAATCCTACACACTTGGTTCACTCTCTTGGAAAATCATGGTCTGCCTGAACATGTTACATGCGAATGTCGCAAAACGAGTATGATCTTCTCCTGAACACAAAGTATAACACTACAGAATCTTCTGTAGGATACTTATCCCTGAGAAGTGCACCTGCAATATTTGACTCTCAGTCTTCCTCACATGGTTCACTATTTTGGAGAATCAAGGTCTGCATGAACATATTCCATGAAAATGTCACAAAACCAGTGTGAATTTCTCCTGAACATAAAAAGTTACAACGTATGAACATCTACAGGATTCTTATCACTGAGAAGAGAAAGTGAAACATGTGAATTTGACATGTCCTCACTTGGTCACTATTTTCAAGCTCATTACAAGCCTGAACATAGTTGGTAGAATCAGCACAAAACAAATGTTGTTTTCTCCAGAATACAAAGTTTTACAGTCTAGAAACCTGTGTAGGATACTTATCCCAAAGAAGTGCACATGCTGCACATGACTTCCCAAAGATGTGCACATGCTACATATGACTGTGAGTCCTCTTCACTTGGTTCACTATTTTGGAAGGGAACGACATGCATGAACATGTTTCATGGAAACGTCGTAAAACAAGTGTGATTTCCTCCTGAACACAAAGAGTTACAATATAGAAACTTCTAGAGGATACTTCTCCTAACGAAGTGCACTTGCAACATTTAACTCTGAGTCCTCTGCCCTTGGTTCTCTATTTGTAAAATCATGGCCTGTGTGAACATGTGCCATTCGAATGTCAGAAAAAAAGTATGATTTTCGCCTGAACACAAAAGTTATCGTATAGGAACTTCTCTAGGATACTTATCCCTAAAAAGTGAAATGCCAATATTTGACTCTGAAACCTCCGCACTTGGTTCACTCTTTGGAAAACCATGGCCTGCCTGAACATGTTACATGCGAATGTCGCGAAACGAGTATGATCTTCTTCTGAACACAAAGTGTAACACTACAGAATCTACTGTAGGATACTTATCCCTGAGAAGTGCACCTCCAACATTTGACTCTCAGTCCTCCTCACTTGGTTCACTCTTTTGGAGAATCAAGGCCTGCGTGAACATATTCCATGGAAATGTCACAAAACCAGTGTGAATTTATCCTGAACATAAAAACTTACAATGTATGAACATCTACAGGATTCTTATCACTGAGAAGAGAAAGTGAAACATGTGAATTTGACGGGTCCTCACATGGTCACTATTTTCAAGCTCATTATAAGCCTGAACCTAGTTGGTAGAATCAGCACAAAACAAATGTTGTTTGCTCCAGAATACAAAGTTTTACAGTCTAGAAACCTGCGTAGTATACTTATCCCAAAAAGTGCACATGCTACATATGACTGTGAGTCCTCTTCACTTGGTTCACTATTTTGGTAGGGAACGACATGCATACATGTTTCATGGAAACGTCGTAAAACAAGTGTGATTTCCTCCTGAACACAAAGAGTTACAATATAGAAACTTCTGTACGATACTTCTCCTAAAGAAGTGCACTTGCAACATTTAATTCTGAGTCCACCGCCCTTGGTTTTCCTTTTTGTAAAATCATGGCCTGTGTGAACATGTCCCATTCGAATGTCAGAAAACAAGTCTGATTTTCGCCTGAACACAAAAGTTACCGTATAGAAACTTCTCTAGGATACTTATCCCTAAGAGGTGAAATGCCTATATTTGACTCTGCATCCTCCACACTTGGTTCACTCTTTTGGAAAATCATGGCCTGCCTGAACATGTTACACGCGAATGTCGCAAAACAAGTATGACCTTCTCCTGAACACAAAGTGTAACACTACAGAATCTTCTATAGGATACTGATCCCTGAGTAGTGCAACTCCAACATTTGACTTTCAGTCCTCCTCACTTCGTTCACTATTTTGGAGAATCAAGGCCTGCGTGAACATATTCCATGAAAACGTCAAAAAACCAGTGTGAATTTCTCCTGAACATAAAAAGTTACAACGTATGAACATCTACAGGATTCTTATCACTGAGGAGAGAAAGTGAAACATGTGAATTTGACGCGTCCTCACTTGGACACTATTTTCAAGCTCATTACAAGCCGGAACATAGTTGGTAGAATCAGCACAAAACAAATGTTGTTTTCTGCAGAATACAAAGTTTTACACTCTGGAAACCTGTGTAGGATACTTATCCCAAAGAAGTGCACATTCTGCACTTTTCTTCCCAAAGAAGTGCACACGCTACATATGACTGTGAGTCCTCTTCACATGGTTCACTATTTTGGAAGGGAATGACATGCATACATGTTTCATGGAAACGTCGTAAAACAACTGTTATTTCCTCCTGAACACAAAGAGTTACAATATAGAAACTTCTGTACGATACTTCTCCTAAAGAAGTGCACTTGCAACATTTAACTCTGAGTCCTCCGCCTTTGGTTCTCTATTTTGTAAAATCATTG
Source organism: Typhlomys cinereus (assembly GCA_023101885.1). Taxonomy (NCBI): domain Eukaryota; kingdom Metazoa; phylum Chordata; class Mammalia; order Rodentia; family Platacanthomyidae; genus Typhlomys; species Typhlomys cinereus. The sequence goes on from JALPQD010000216.1 coordinate 2,394,129, forward strand.
CCTGTGTGAACATGTGCCATTTGAATGTCAGAAAACAAGACTGATTTTCGCCTGAACACAAAAGTTGCCGTATAGGAACTTCTCTAGGATACTTATCCCTAAGAAGTGAAATGCAAATATTTGACTGAATCCTCCACACTTGGTTCACTCTTTTAAAAAATCATAGCCTGCCTGAACATGTACATGCAAATGTGGCAAAACGAGTATGATCTTCTCCTGAACAAAAAGTGTAACACTACAGAATCTTCTGTAGGATACTTATCCCTGAGAAGTGCACCTCCAACATTTGACTCTCAGTCCTCCTCACTTGGTTCACTATTTTGGGGAATCAAGGCCTGCGTGAACATATTGCATGAAAACGTCACAAAACCAGTGTGAATTTCTCCTGAACATAAAAAGTTACAACGTATGAACATCTACAGGATTCTTATCACTGAGAAGAGAAAGTGAAACATGTGAATTTGACGCGTCCTCACTTGGTCATATTTTCAAGCTCATTACAAGCCTGAACATAGTTGGTAGAATCAGCACAAAAAAAATGTTCTTTTCTCAAGAATACAAAGTTTTGCAGTCTAGAAACCTGTGTAGGATACTTATCCCAAAGAAGTGCACATGCTGCACTTTTCTTCCCAAAGAAGTGCAAATGCTACATATGACTGTGAGTCCTCTTCATTGGTTCACTATTTTGGAAGGGAATGACATGCATGAACATGTTTCATGGAAACGTCGTAAAACAAGTGTGATTTCCTCCGGAACACAAAGAGTTACAATATAGAAACTTCTAGACGATACTTCTCCTAAAGAAATGCACTTGCAACATTTAACTCTGAGTCCTCAGCCCTTGGTTCTCTGTTTTGTAAAATCATGGCCTGTGTGAACATGTGCCATTCGAGTGTCAGAAAACAAGTATGATTTTCGCCTGAACACAAAAGTTACCGTATAGGAACTTCTCTAGGATACTTATCCTAAAAAGTGAAATGCCAATATTTGACTCTTAAACCTCCGCACTTGGTTCACTCTTTGGAAAAGCATGGCCTGCCTGAACATGTTACATGCGAATGTCGAGAAACGAGTATGATCTTTTCCTGAACACAAAGTTTAACACTACTGAATCTTCTGTTGGATACTTATCCATGAGGAGTGCACCTCAAACATTTGACTCCCAGTCCTCCTCACTTGGTTCACTGTTTTGGAGAATCAAGGCCTGCGTGAACATATTGCATGAAAACGTCACAAAACCAGTGTGAATTTCTCCTGAACATAAAAAGTTACAACGTATGAACATCTACAGGATTCTTATCACTGAGAAGAGAAAGTGAAACATGTGAATTTGACGCGTCCTCACTTGGTCACTATTTTCAAGCTCATTACAAGCCTGAACCTAGTTGGTAGAATCAGCACAAAACAAATGTTGTTTTCTCCAGAATACAAAGTTTTGCACTCTAGGAACCTGCGTAGTATACTTATCCCAAAGAAGTGCACATGCTACATATGACTGTGAGTCCTCTTCACTTGGTTTACTATTTTGGAAGGGAAGGACATGCATACATGTTTCATGGAAACGTCGTAAAACAAGTGTGATTTCCTCCTGAACACAAAGAGTTACAATATAGAAACTTCTGTACGATACTCTCCTGAAGAAGTGCACTTGCAACATTTAACTCTGAGTCCTCCGCCCTTGGTTCTCTTTTTTGTAAAATCATGGCCTGTGTGAACATGTGCCATTCGAATGTCAGAAAACAAGTCTGATTTTCAACTGAACACAAAAGTTAGCGTATAGGAACTTCTCTAGGATACTTATCCCTAAGAGGTGAGATGCCAATATTTGACTCTGCATCCTCCACACTTGGTTCACTCTTTTGGAAAATCATGGCCTGCCTGAACATGTTACATGCGAATGTCGCAAATCAAGTATGACCTTCTCCTGAACACAAAGTGTAACACTACAGAATCTTCTATAGGATACTGATCCCTGAGTAGTGCAACTCCGATATTTGACTCACAGTCCTCCTCACTTCGTTGACTATTTTGGAGAATCAAGACCTGCGTGAACATATTCCATGAAAACGTCAAAAAACCAGTGTGAATTTCTCCTGAACATAAAAAGTTATAACGTATGAACATCTACAGGATTCTTGTCACTGAGAAGAGAAAGTGAAACATGTGAAATTGACGCGTCCTCACTTGGTAACTATCTTCAAGCTCATTACATACCTGAACATAGTTGGTAGAATCAGCAGAAAACAAATGTTGTTTTCTCCAGAATACAAAGTTTTACAGTCTAGAAACCTGTGTAGGATACTTATCCCAAAGAAGTGCACATGCTGCACATGACTTCCCAAAGAAGTGCATATGCTACACATGACTGTTAGTCCTCTTCACTTGGTTCACTCTTTTGGAAGGGAACGACATGCATGAGCATGTTTCATGGAAAGGTCGTAAAACAAGTGTGATTTCCTCCTGAACACAAAGAGTTACAATATAGAAACTTCTGCATGATACATGTCCTAAAGCAGTGCACTTGCAACATTTAACTCTGTCCTCTGCCCTTGGTTCTCTATTTTCTAAAATCATGGCCTGTGTGAACATGTGCCATTCGAATGTCAGAAAACAAGTATGATTTTCGCCTGAACACAAAAGTTACCGTGTAGGAACTTCTCTAGGATACTTATCTCTAAGAAGTGAAATGCCAATATTTGACTCTGAATCCTCCGCACTTGGTTCACTCTTTTGGAAAATCATGGCCTGCGTGAGCGTTTTACATGCAAATGTCGCAAAACGAGTATGATCTTCTCCTGAACACAAAGTGTAACACTACAGAATCTTCTGTATGATACTTATCCCTAAGAAGTGCACCTCCAACATTTGACTATCAGTCCTCCTCACTTGGTTCACTATTTTGGAGAATCAAGTTCTGCGTGAACAAATTCTCTGAAAACGTCACAAAACCAGTGTGAATTTCTCCTGAACACAAAAAGTTACCACGTATGAACATCTACAGGATTCTTATCACTGAGAAGAGAAAGTGAAACCTGTGAATTTGACACGTCCTCACTTGGTCACTATTTTCAAGATCATTACAAGCCTGAACATAGTTGGTAGAATGTGCACAAAACAAATGTAGTTTTCTCCAAAATACAAAGTTTTACACTCTAGAAACCTGTGTAGGAACTTATCCCAAGGAAGTGCACATGCTGCACATGACTTCCCAAGGAAGCGCACATGCTACATATGACTGTGAGTCCTCTTCACTTGGTTCACTATTTTGGAAGGGAACGACATTCATGAACATGTTTCATGGAAACGTCATAAAACAAGTGTGATTTCTTCCTGAACACAATGAGTTACAATATAGAAACTTCTGTTTGATGCTTATCCTAAAAAAGTGCACTTGCAACATTTACCTCAGAGTCCTCCTCACTTGGTTCACTGTTTTGAAAAATCATGGCCTGTGTGAACATGTGCCATTCAAATGTGAAAAAACAAGTATGAGTTTCGCCTGAACACAAATGTTACAGTATAGGAACTTTTCTAGGATACTTATCCCTAAGAAGTGAAATGCCAACATTTGACTCTGAATCCTCCGCACTTGGTTCACTCTTTTGGAAAATCATGATCTGCATGAACATGTCATATGCTAATGTCGCAAAACAAGTATGAACTTCACCTGAACACAAAGTGTAACACTATAGAATCTTCTGTAGGATACTTATCCCTGAGAAGTGCACCTAAACATTTGACTCTCGATCCTCCTCAATTGGTTCACTATTTTGTAAAATCAAGGCCTGCGTGAACATATTCCATGAAAACGTCACAAATCCAGTGTGAATTTCTCCTGAACATAAAAAGTTACAATATATGAACATCTACAGGATTCTTGTCACTCAGATGAGAAAGTGAAACATTTGAATTTGATGCATCCTCACATGTTCACTCTTTGAAGCTCATTACGAGCCTGAACATAGTTGGTAGAATCTGCACAAAACAAATGTTGTGTTCTCCAAAGTACAAAGTTTTACACTCTAGAAACCTGTGTAGGATACTTATCACAAAGAAGTGTATGTGCTACATATGACTTCCCAAAGAACTGCACATGCTATATATGACTGTCAGTCCTCCTCACTTGGTTCACTATTTTGGAAAATCAAGGCCTGCGTGAACATATTCCATGAAAACATCACAAAACCAATGTGAATTTCTCCTGAACATAAAAAGTTACAAGGTATGAACATCTACAGGATTCTTATCACTGAGAAGAGAAAGTGAAAGTGAATTTGACGCGTCCTCACTTGGCCACTCTTTTCAAGCTCATTACTAGCCTGAACATATTTGGTAGAATTAGCACAAAACAAATGTTATTTTCCCCAGAACACAAGGTTTTATAGTCTGCAAACCTGTGCAGAATACTTATCCCAAAGAAGTGCACATTCTACATATCACTTCCCAAAGAAGTGCACATGCTGCATATGTCTCTGAATCCTCTTCACTTGGTTCACTATTTCGGAAGGGAACAACACGCATGCGCATGTTTCATGTTAACATCATAAAACAAATGTGATTTCCTCTTGAACACAAAGAGTTACAATATAGAAACTTCTCTGTGATACTTAACCTAAAGAAGTGCACTTGCAACATTTAACTCAGAGTCCTCCTCCCTTGATTCACTATTTTGTAAAATCATGGCCTGTGTGAACATGTGCCAATCAAATGTCACAAAAGAAGTATGTGTTTCGCCTAACCTCATGTTACAGTATAGGAATTTCCCTAGGATACTTATCCCTAAGAAGTGAAATTCCAACATTTTACTCTGAATCCTCCGCACTTGGTTCACTCTTTTGGAAAATCATGGCCTGCGTAAACATGTTATAGGCAAATATCTCAAAACAATTATGATCTTCTCCTGAACACCATGGGTAACACTAAAATCTTCTGTAGGATACTTATCCCTAAGAAGTGTACCTCCAACATTTGACTCTCAGTCTTCCTCACTTGGTTCACTATTTTGTAATATCAAGGCCTGCGTGAACATATTCCATGAAAACGTCAGAAAACCAGTGTGACTGTCTCCTGAACATAAAAAGTTACAATATATGAACATCTACAGGATTCTTGTCACTGAGAAGAGAAAGTGAAACATGTGAATTTGACGAGTCCTCACGTGGTCACACTTTGAAGCTCATTATAAGCCTGAACACAGTTGGTAGAATCCGCACAAAACAAATGTTGTGTTCTCCAGAATACAAAGTTTTACAGTCTAGAAACCTCTGTAGGATACTTCTCCCAAAGAAGTGCACATGCTACATATGACTTCCCAAAGAACTGCACATGCTATATATGACTGCGAGTCCTCCTTACTTGGTTCACTATTTTGGAAAATCAAGGCCTGCGTGAACATATTCCATGAAAACGTCACAAAACCAGTGTGAATGTCTCCTGAACATAAAAAGTTACAATGTATGAACATCTACAGGATTCTTATCACTGAGAAGAGAAAGTGAAACATGAATTTGACGTGTCCTCACTAGGCCACTATTTTCAAGCTCATTACTAGCCTGAACCTAGTTGGTAGAATCAGCACAAAACAAATGTTGTTTTCTCCAGAATACAAAGTTTTACAGTCTAGAAACCTGTGTAGGATACTTATCCCAAAGAAGTGCACATGCTGCACATGACTTCGCAAAGAAGTGCACATGCTACATATGACTGTGAGTCCTCTTCACTTGGTTCACTATTTTGGAAGGGAACGACAGGTATGCGCATGATTCATGGAAACGTCTTAAAACAATTGTGATTTCCTCCTGTACACAAAGAGTTACAATACAGAAACTTCTGTTTGATACTTATCCTAAAAAAGTGCACTTGCAACATTTAACTCAGAGTCCTCCTCACTTGGTTCATTATTTTGTGAAATCATGGCCTGTTTGAACATGTGCCATTCAAATGTCACAAAAGAAGTATGAGTTTCGCCTGAACACAAATGTTACAGATGTGAACATCTCTAGGATACTTATCCCTAAAAAGTGAAATTCCAACATTTGACTCTGAATCCTCCGCACTTGGTTCACTATTTTGGAAAATCATGGTCTGCGTGAATATGTTACATGCAAAACTCGCAAAACAACTATGATCTTCTCCTGAACACAACGTGTAACACTATAGAATCTTCTGTAGGATACTTATCACTAAGAAGTGCACCTCCAAAATTTGACTCTCAGTCCTCCTCACTTGGTTCACTATTTTGTAAAATCAAGGCCTGCGTGAACATATTCCATGAAAAAGTCACAAAAGCAGTGTGATTTTCTCCTGAACATAAAAAGTTACAATGTATGAACATCTACAGGATTCTTGTCACTGAGAAGAGAAAGTGAAACATGTGAATTTGACATGTCCTCACTTGGTCACTGTTTTCAAGCTCATTACAAGCCTGAACATAGTTGGTAGAATCAGCACAAAACAAATGTTGTTTTCTCCAGAATACAAAGTTTTACAGTCTAGAAACCTGTGTAGGATACTTATCCCAAGGAAGTGCACATGCTGCACATGACTTCCCAAGGAAGCGCACATGCTACATATGACTGTGAGTCCTGTACACTTGGTTCACTATTTTGGAAGGGAACGACATGCATGAACATGTTTCATGGATATGTCGTAAAACAAGTGTGATTTCCTCCTGAACACAAAGAGTTACAATATAGAAACGTCTGTATGATACTTCTCCTAATGAAGAGCACTTGCAACATTTAACTCTGAGTCCTCCGCCCTTGGTTCTCTATTTTCTAAAATCATGGCCTGTTTGAACATGTGCCATTCGAATGTCAGAAAACAAGTATGATTTTCGCCTGAACACAAAAGTTTCCGTATAGTAACTTCTCTAGGATACTTATCCCTAAGAAGTGAAATGCCAACATTTGACTCTGAATCCTCCCCACTTGATTCACGCTTTTGGAAAATCACGGCCTGCGTGAACATGTTATATGCAATGTCGCAAAACGAGTATGATCTTCTCCTGAACACAAAGTGTAACACTACAGAATCTTCTGTAGGATAATATCCCTGAGAAGTGCACCTCCAACATTTGAGTGTCAGTCCTCCTCAATTGGTTCACTATTTTAGAGAATCAAGGCCTGCGTGAACATATTCCATGAAAACATCACAAAACCACTGTGAATTTCTCCTGAACATAAAATGTTACAACGTATGAACATCTACAGGATTCTTATCACTGAGAAGAGAAAGTGAAACATGTGAATTTGACGCGTCCTCACTTGGTCACTGTTTTCAAGCTCATTACAAGCCTGAACATAGTTGGTAGAATCAGCACAAAACAAATGTTGTTTTCTCCAGAATACAAAGTTTTACAATCTGCAAACTTGTGTAGGATACTTATCCCAAAGAAGTGCACATGCTACATATGACTGTGAGTCCTCCTCACTTGGTTCACTATTTTGGAAGGGAACGACATGCATGAACAGGTTTCATGGAAACATCGTAAAACAAGGGTGATTTCCTCCTGAACACAAAGAGTTACCATATCGAAACTTCTGTATGATACTTCTCCTAAAGAAGTGCACTTGCAACATTTAACTCTGACTACTCCACACTGGGTTCTCTATTTTCTAAAATCATGGCCTGTTGGAACATGTGCCATTTGAATATCAGAAAACAAGTATGAGTTTCGCCTGAACACAAATGTTACCGTTTAGAAACTTCTCTAGGATACTTATCCCTAAGAAGTGAAATGCCAACATTTGACCTTGAATCCTCCGCACTTGGTTCACTCTTTTGGAAAATCATGGCCTGCCTGAGCATGTTACATGCGAATCTTCTCCTGAACACAAAGTGTAACCCTACAGAATCTTCTGTACGATACTTATCCCTAAGAAGTGCTCCTCCAACATTTGACTCTCAGTCCTCCTCACTTGGTTCACTATTTTGTAAAATCAAGACCTGCGTGAGCCTATTCCACGAAAACGTCACAAAACCAGTGTGAATTTCTCCTGAACATAAAAAGTTACAATGTATGAACATCTACAGGATTCTTGTCACTGAGAAGAGAAAGTGAACCATTTGAATTTGATGCATCCTCACATGTTCACTCTTTGAAGCTCATTACAAGCCTGAACATAGTTGGTAGAATCCACACAAAACAAATGTTGTGTTCTCCAGAGTACAAAGTTTTACAGTCTAGAAACCTGTGTAGGACACTTATCCCAAACAAGTGCACATGCTACACATGACTTCCCAAAGAACTGCACATGCTACATAGGACTGAGCGTCCTCTTCTCTTGGTTCACTATTTTGGAAGGGAACGACATGCATGAACATGTTTCATGGAAACGTCATAAAACAAGTGTGATTTCTTCCTGAACACAAAGAGTTACAATATGGAAACTTCTGTTTGATGCTTATCCTAAAGAAGTGCACTTGCAACATTTAACTCAGAGTCCTCCTCACTTGGTTCACTATTTGAAAAATCATGGCCTGTGTGAACACGCGCCATTCAAATGTGAAAAAACAAGTATGAGTTTCACCTGAACACAAATGTTACAATATAGGAACTTCTCTAGGATACTTATCCCTAAGAAGTGAAATTCCAACATTTGACTCTGAATCCTCCGCACTTGGTTCACTCTTTTGGAAAATTATGATCAGTGTGACTATGTTATATGCTAATGTCGCAAAACCAGTATCAACTTCTCCTGAACACAAAGTGTAACACTATAGAATCTTCTGTAGGATACTTATCCCTAAGAAGTGCTCCCCCAACATTTGACTCTCAGTCCTCCTCACTTGGTTCACTATTTTGTAAAATCAAGGCCTGCGTGAACATATTCCATGAAAACGTCACAAAACCAGTGTGAATTTCTCCTGAACATAAAAAGTTACAACATATGAACATCTACTGGATTCTTATCACTGAGAAGAAAAAGTGAAACATGTGAATTTGACCCTTCCTCACTTGGTTACAATTTTCAAGCTCATTAGAAGTCTGAACATAGTTGGTAGAATCAACTCAAAACAAATGTTGTTTTCTCCAAAATAAGAAGTTTCACAGTCTACAAACCTGTGTACGATTTTTATCCAAAAGAAGTGCACATGCTACATATAACTTCCCAAAGAAGTGCACATGCTACATATGACTGTGAGTCCTCTTCACTTGGTTCACTATTTTAGAAGGGAACGACATGCATGAACATGTTTCATGGACATGTCATAAAACAAGTGTGATTTCCTTCCTCAACACAATGAGTTACAATATAGAAACGTCTGTTAGTGCTTCCTAAAGAAGAGCACTTGCAACATTTAACTCTGAGTCCTCCTCCCTTGGTTCACTATTTTCTAAAATCATGGCCTGTGTGAACATGTGGCATTCAAATGTGAAAAAACAGTATGTGTTTCGCCTGACACAAATGTTACTGTATAGAAACTTCTCTAGGATACTTATCCCTACGAAGTGAAATGCCAATATTTGACTCTGAATCCTCCGCACTTGGTTCATCTTCTTTTGGAAAATCATGATCTGCGTTGAACATGTTATATGCTAATGTCGCAAAACAAGTATGACTACTTCACCTGAACACAAAGTGTAACACTATAGAATCTTTCTGTAGGATACTTATCCCTGAGAAGGTGCACCTAAACATTGACTCTCAATCCTCCTCAATTGGTTCACTATTTTGTAAAATCAAGGCCTGCGTGAACATATTCCATGAAAACGTCACAAATCCAGTGTGAATTTCTCCTGAACATAAAAAGTTACAATATATGAACATCTACAGGATTCTTGGTCACTCAGATGAGAAAGTGAGAAACATTTGAATTTGATGCATCCTCACATGTTCACTCTTTGAGGCTCATTACGAGCCTGAACATAGTTGGTAGAATCTGCACAAAACAAATGTTGTGTTCTCCAGAGTACAAAGTTTTACACTCTAGAAACCTGTGTAGGATACTTATCACAAAGAAGTGTATATGCTACATATGACTTCCAAAGAACTGCACATGCTATATATGACTGTGAGTCTCCTCACTTGGTTCACTATTTTGGAAAATCAAGGCCTGCGTGAACATCTTCCATGAAAACGTCACTAAACCAATGTGAATTTCTCCTGAACATAAAAAGTTACAACGTATGAACATCTACAGGATTTTCTTATCACTGAGAAGAGAAAGTGAAAGGTGAATTTGACGCGTCCTGACTTGGCCACTCTTTTCAAGCTCATTACTAGCCTGAACATATTTGGTAGAATTAGCACAAAACAAATGTTATTTTCCCCAGAATACAAAGTTTTATAGTCTGCAAACCTGTGCAGGATACTTATCCCAAGAAGTGCACATTCTACATATGACTTCCCAAAGAAGTGCACATGCTGCATATGTCTCTGAGTCCTCTTCACTTGGTTCACTATTTTGGAAGGGAACAACACGCATGTCGCATGTTTCATGTTAACATCATAAAACAAATGTGATTTCCTCTTGAACACAACGAGTTACAATATAGAAACGTATATGTGATACTTAACCTAAAGAAGTGCACTTGCAACATTTAACTCAGAGTCCTCATCACTTGGTTCACTATTTTGTAAAATCATGGCCTGTGTGAACATGTGCCATTCCAAATGTCACAAAACAAGTATGAGTTTCGCCTGAACACAAATGTTACAGATATGAACTTCTCTAGGATACTTATCCCTGAGAAGTGAAATTCCAACATTTTGACTCTTAATCCTCCGCACTTGGTTCACTATTTTGGAAAATCATGGTCTGTGTGAATATGTTACATGCAAAACTCGCAAAACAACTATGATCTTTCCTGAACACCAAGTGTAACACTATAGAATCTTCTGTAGGATACTTATCGCAAGAAGTGCACCTCCAAAATTTGACTCTCAGTCCTCCTCACTTGGTTCACTATTTTGTAAAATCAAGGCCTGCGTTAACATATTCCATGAAAAAGTCACAAAAGCAGTGTGATTTTCTCCTGAACATAAAAAGTTACAATGTATGAACATCTACAGGATTATTGTCACTGAGAAGAGAAAGTGAAACAAGTGAATTTGACGTGTCCTCACTTGGTCACTCTTTGAAACTCATTACAAGCCTGAAACATAGTTGGTAGAATCCGCACAAAACAAATGTTGTTTCTCCAGAATACAAAGTTTACAGTCTAGAAACCTGTGTAGGATACTTATCCCAAGGAAGTGCACATGCTGCACATGACTTCCCAAGGAAGCGCACATGCTACATATGACTGTGAGTCCTGTACACTTGGTTCACTATTTGGAAGGGAACGGCATGCATGAACATGTTTCATGGACATGTCGTAAAAACAAGTGTGATTTCCTTCTGAACACAAAGAGTTACAATATAGAAACGTCTGTATGATACTTCTCCTAAAGGAGAGCACTTGCACACATTTAACTCTGAGTACCTCCGCCCTTGGTTCTCTATTTTCTAAAATCATGGCCTGTTGAACATGTGCCATTCGAATGTCAGAAAACAAGTATGATTTTCGCCTGAACACAAACGTTTCCGTTATAGGAAACTTCTCTAGGGATACTTATCCCTAAGACGTGAAATGCCAACATTTGACTCTGAAATCCTCCCCACTTGATTCACGCTTTTGGAAAATCACGGCATGCGTGAACATGTTATATGCAATGTCGCATAAACGAGTATGATCTTCTCCTGAACACAACGTGTAACACTACAGAATCTTCTGTAGGATACTTATCCATGAGAAGTGCACCTCCAACATTTGAGTGTCAGTCCTCCTCAATTGGTTCACTATTTTAGAGAATCAAGGCCTGCGTGAACATATTCCATGAAAACATCACAAAACCACTGTGAATTTCTCTCTGACATAAAATGTTACAAACGTATGAAACATCTACAGGATTCTTATCACTGAGAAGAGAAAGTGAAACGTGAATTTGACGCGTCCTCACTTGGTCACTGTTTTCAAAGCTCATTACAAGCCTGAACATAGTTGGTAGAATCAGCACAAAACAATGTTGTTTTCTCCAGAATACAAAGTTTTACAATCTGCAAACTGTGTAGGATACTTATCCCAAAGAAGTTGCACATGCTAATATGACTGTAGAGTCCTCCTCACTTGGTTCACTATTTGGAAGGGAACGACAGGCGATGAACATGTTCATGGAAACATCGTAAAACAAGGGTGATTTCCTCCTGAACACAAAGAGTTACCATATCGAAACTTCTGTATGATACTTATTCCTAAAGAAGTGCACTTGCAACATTTAACTCTGACTACTCCGCACTGGGTTCTCTATTTTCTAAAATCATGGCCTGTGTTGACATGTGCCATTTGAATATCGAAAACAATTATGAGTTTCGCCTCTGAACACAAATGTTACGTTTAGAAACTTCCTTCTAGGATACTATATCCCTAAGAAGTGAAATGCAACATTTGACACTGAATCCTCCGCACTTGGTTCACTCTTTTGGAAAATTCATGGCCTGCCTGAACCAGTTACATGCGAATCTTCTCCTGAACACAAAGTGTAACCCTACAGAATCTTCTGTACGATACTTATCCCTAAGAAGTGCTCCTCCAAACATTTGACTCTCAGTCCTCCTCACTGGGTTCACTATTTTGTAGAATCAAGACCTGCTGTGAACCTATTCCACGAAAACGTCACAAACCAGTGTGAATTTCTCCTGAACATAAAAAGTTACAATGTATGAACATCTACAGGATTTGTCACTGAGAAGAGAAAGTGAAACATTTGAATTTGATGCATCCTCACATGTTCACTCTTTGAAGCTCATTACAAGCCTGAACATAGTTGGTAGAATCCGCACAAAACAAATGTTGTGTTCCAGAGTACAAAGTTTTACAGTCTAGAAACCTGTGTAGGATACTTATCCCAAACAAGTGCACATGCTACACATGACTTCCCAAAGAACTGCACATGCTACATAGGACTGAGCGTCCTCTTCTCTTGGTTCACTATTTTGGAAGGGAACGACATGCGATGAACCATGTTCACTGGAAACGTCATAAAACAAGGTGATTTCTTCCTGAACACAAAGAGTTACAATATGGAAACTTCTGTTGATGCTTATCCTAAAGAAGTGCACTTGCAACATTTAACTCAGAGTCCTCCTCACTTGGTTCACTATTTTGAAAAATCATGGCCTGTGTGAACACGCGCCATTCAAATGTGAAAAAAACAAGTATGAGTTTCACCTGAACACAAATGTTACAATAATAGGAACTTCTCTAGGATACTTATCCTAAGAAGTGAAATTCCAACATTTGACTCTGAATCCTCCGCACTTGGTCACTCTTTTGGAAAATTATGATCAGCGTGACTATGTTATATGCTAATGTCGCAAAACCAGTATCAACTTCTTCATGAACACAAGTTGTAACACTATAGAATCTTTCTGTAGGATACTTATCCCTAAGAAGTGCTCCCCCAAACATTTGACTCTCAGTCCTCCTCACTTGGTTCACTATTTTGTAAAAATCAAGGCCTGCGTGAACATATTCCATGAAAACGTCACAAAAACCAGTGTGAATTCTCCTGAACATAAAAAGTTACAACATATGAACATCTACAGGATTCTTATCACTGAGAAGAAAAGTGGAAACATGTGAATTTGACCCTTCCTCACTTGGTTACAATTTTCAAACTCATTAGAAGTCTGAACATAGTTGGTAGAATCAGCACCAAAACAAATTTGTTTTCTCCAAAATAGAGTTTCACAGTCTAGAAACCTGTGTAGGATTTTATCCCCAAAGAAGTGCACATGCTACATATACTTCCAAAGAACTGCACATGCTACATATGACTGTGAGTCCTCTTCACTTGGGTTCACTATTTTAGAAAGGAACGTCATGCATGAACATGTTTCATGGAAACGTCATAAAACAAGTGTGATTTCTTCCTGAACCCAATGAGTTACAAATATAGAACTTCTGTTTGATGCTTATCCTAAAAAAGTGGCACTTGCAACATTTAACTCAGAGTCCTACTCACTTGGTTCACTATTTTGAAAAATCATGGCCTGTGTGAACATGTGGCATTCCCAATGTGAAAAAAACCAGTATGTGTTTCGCCTGAACACAAATGTTATTATAGGAACTTCTCTAGGATACTTATCCCTACGAAGTGAAATGCCAATATTTGACTCTGAATCCTCCGCACTTGGTTCACTCTTTTGGAAAATCATGATCTGCGTGAACATGTTATATGCTAATGTCGCAAAACAAGTATGAACTTCACCTGAAACACAAAGGTAAACACTATAGAATCTTCTGTAGGATACTTATCCCTGAGAAGTGCACCTAAACATTTGACTCTCAATCCTCCTCATTGGTTCACTATTTTGTAAACTCAAGGCCTGCCGTGAACATATTCCATGAAAAACGTCACAAATCCAGTGTGAATTTCTCCTGAACATAAAAAGTTTACAATATATGAACATCTACAGGATTCTTGTCACTCAGATAGAAAGTGAAACATTTGAATTTGATGCATCCTCACATGTTCACTCTTTGAGGCTCATTACGAGCCTGAACATAGTTGGTAGAATCTGCACAAAACAAATGTTGTGTTCTCCAGAGTACAAAGTTTTACACTCTAGAAACCTGTGTAGGATACTTATCACAAAGAATGTATATGCTACATATGACTTCCCAAAGAACTGCACATGCTATATATGACTGTGAGTCCTCCTCACTTGGTTCACTATTTTGGAAAATCAAGGCCTGCGTGAACATATTCCATGAAAACGTCACTAAACCATGTGAATTTCTCCTGAACATAAAAAGTTACAACGTATGAACATCTACAGGATTCTTATCACTGAGAAGAGAAAGTGAAACATGTGAATTTGACGCGTCCTCACTTGGTCACTCTTTGAAGCTCATTACAAGCCTGAACATAGTTGGTAGAATTAGCACAAAACAAATGTTTTTTTCCCCAGAATACAAAGTTTTATAGTCTGCAAAACTGTGTAGGATACTTATCCCAAAGAAGTGCACATTCTACATATGACTTCCCAAAGAAGTGCACATGCTGCATATGTCTGTGAGTCCTCTTCACTTGGTTCACTATTTGGAAGGGAACAACCCGCATGCAGGCATGTTTCATGTTAACATCTAAAACAAATGTGATTTCCTCTTGAACACAAAGAGTTACAATATAGAAACTTCTCTGTGATACTTAACCTAAAGAAGTGCACTTGCAACATTAACTCAGAGTCCTCCTCCCTTGGTTTCACTATTTTGTAAAATCATGGCCTGTGTGAACATGTGCCATTCAAATGTCACAAAACAAGTATGAGTTTCGCCTGAACACAAATGTTACAGATATGAACTTCTCTAGGATACTTATCCTGAGAAGTGAAATTCCAACATTTGACTCTTAATCCTCCGCACTTGGTTCACTATTTTGGAAAATCATGGTCTGTGTGAATATGTTACATGCAAAACTCGCAAAACAACTATGATCTTTTCCTGAACACAACGTGTAACACTATAGAATCTTCTGTAGGATACTTATCGCTAAGAAGTGCACCTCCAAAATTTGACTCTCAGTCCTCCTCACTTGGTTCACTATTTTGTAAATCAAGGCCTGCGTTAACATATTCCATGAAAAAGTCACAAAAGCAGTGTGATTTTCTCCTGAACATAAAAAGTTACAATGTATGAACATCTACAGGATTAGTCACTGAGAAGAGAAGTGAAACAAGTGAATTTGACGTGTCCTCACTTGGTCACTCTTTGAAACTCATTACAAGCCTGAACATAGTTGGTAGAATCCGCACAAAACAAATGTTTTTTCTCCAGAATACAAAGTTTTACAGTCTAGAAACCTGTGTAGGATACTTATCCCAAGGAAGTGCACATGCTGCACATGACTTCCCAAGGAAGCGCACATGCTACATATGACTGTGAGTCCTGTACACTTGGTTCACTATTTTGGAAGGGAACGGCATGCATGAACATGTTTCATGGACATGTCGTAAAACAAGTGTGATTTCCTTCTGAACACAAAGAGTTACAATATAGAAACGTCTGTATGATACTTCTCCTAAAGGAGAGCACTTGCAACATTTAACTCTGAGTCCTCCGCCCTTGGTTCTCTATTTTCTAAAATCATGGCCTGTTTGAACATGTGCCATCGAATGTCAGAAAACAAGTATGATTTTCGCCTGAACACAAAAGTTTCCGTATAGGAACTTCTCTAGGATACTTATCCCTAAGAAGTGAAATGCCAACATTTGACTCTGAATCCTCCCACTTGATTCACGCTTTTGGAAAATCACGGCCTGCGTGAACATGTTATATGCAATGTCGCAAAACGAGTATGATCTTCTCCTGAACACAAAGTGTAACACTACAGAATCTTCTGTAGGATACTATCCCTGAGAAGTGCACCTCCAACATTTGAGTGTCAGTCCTCCTCAATTGGTTCACTATTTAGAGAATCAAGGCCTGCGTGAACATATTCCATGAAACATCACAAAACCACTGTGAATTTCTCCTGAACATAAATGTTACAACGTATGAACATCTACAGGATTCTTATCACTGAGAAGAGAAAGTGAAACGTGAATTTGACGCGTCCTCACTTGGTCACTGTTTTCAAGCTCATTACAAGCCTGAACATAGTTGGTAGAATCAGCACAAAACAAATGTTGTTTTCTCCAGAATACAAAGTTTACAATCTGCAAACTTGTGTAGGATACTTATCCCAAAGAAGTGCACATGCTACATATGACTGTGAGTCCTCCTCACTTGGTTCACTATTTTGGAAGGGAACACATGCATGAACATGTTTCATGGAAACATCGTAAACAAGGGTGATTTCCTCCTGAACACAAAGAGTTTACCATATCGAAACTTCTGTATGATACTTCTCCTAAAGAAGTGCACTTGCAACATTTAACTCTGACTCCGCACTGGGTTCTCTATTTTCTAAAATCATGGCCTGTGTGAACATGTGCCATTTGAATATCAGAAAACAAGTATGAGTTTCGCCTGAACACAAATGTTACCGTTCAGAACTTCTCTAGGATACTTATCCCTAAGAAGTGAAATGCCAACATTTGACACTGAATCCTCCGCACTTGGTTCACTCTTTGGAAAATCATGGCCTGCCTGAACATGTTACATGCGAATCTTCTCCTGAACACAAAGTGTAACCCTACAGAATCTTCTGTACGATACTTATCCCTAAGAAGTGCTCCTCCAACATTTGACTCTCAGTCCCTCCTCACTTGGTTCACTATTTTGTAAAATCAAGACCTGTGAACCTATTCCACGAAACGTCACAAACCAGTGTGAATTTCTCCTGAACATAAAAAGTTACAATGTATGAACATCTACAGGATTCTTGTCACTGAGAAGAGAAAGTGAAACATTTTGAATTTGATGCATCCTCACATGTTCACTCTTTGAAGCTCATTACAAGCCTGATCATAGTTGGTAGAATCCGCACAAAACAAATGTTGTTTCTCCAGAGTACAAAGTTTTACAGTCTAGAAACCTGTGTAGGATACTTATCCCAAACAAGTGCACATGCTACACATGACTTCCCAAAGAACTGCACATGCTACATAGGACTGAACGTCCTCTTCTCTTGGTTCACTATTTGGAAGGGAACGACATGCATGAACATGTTTCATGGAAACGTCATAAAACAAGTGTGATTTCTTCCTGAACACAAAGAGTTACAATATGGAAACTTCTGTTTGATGCTTATCCTAAAGAAGTGCACTTGCAACATTTAACTCAGAGTCCTCCTCACTTGGTTCACTATTTTGAAAAATCATGGCCTGTGTGAACACGCGCCATTCAAATGTGAAAAAATAAGTATGAGTTTCACCTGAACACAAATGTTACAATATAGGAACTTCTCTAGGATACCTATCCCTAAGAAGTGAAATTCCAACATTTGACTCTGAATCCTCCGCACTTGGTTCACTCTTTTGGAAAATTATGATCAGCGTGACTATGTTATATGCTAATGTCGCAAAACCAGTATCAACTTCTCCTGAACACAAAGTGTAACACTATAGAATCTTCTGTAGGATACTTATCCCTAAGAAGTGCTCCCCCAACATTGACTCTCAGTCCTCCTCACTTGGTTCACTATTTTGTAAAATCAAGGCCTGCGTGAACATATTCCATGAAAACGTCACAAAACCAGTGTGAATTCTCCTGAACATAAAAGTTACAACATATGAACATCTACAGGATTCTTTCACTGAGAAGAAAAAGTGAAACATGTGAATTTGACCCTTCCTCACTTGGTTACAATTTTCAAACTCATTAGAAGTCTGAACATAGTTGGTAGAATCAGCACAAAACAAATGTTGTTTTCTCCAAAAAGAAGTTTCCC
>JALPQD010000216.1:2417011-2465469 GCA_023101885.1 Typhlomys cinereus
GCCACCTCAAACATTTGCTTCCCAGTCCTCCTCCACTTGGTTCACTCTTTTGGAGGAATCAGGCCGCGTGAACATCTGAATAAAAACGTCACAAAACCGTGTGAATTTTCCTGCACAAAAAGTTACCACGTTAGAACACTACAGGAATTCTCACTGAGACAGAAAAGTTGAACATGTGAATGTGACGCGTCCTCACTTGGTCACTATTTTCAACCAAATCATACAAGCCGAACCTCGTTGGTAGAATCAGCACAAAACGAATGTTGTTTTTCCCGAATCAAAAGTTTGCACTCTAGGAACCTGCGTAGTATACTTATTCCCACGAATTGCACATGCTACATATGACTGCTGAGTCCTCTTACACTTGGTTTACTATTTTGGAGGGAAGGACATGCATACATGTTTCAGGAAAACGTCGTCAAAACATGTGATTCCTACTGAACACAAGCGTACAATATAGAAACTTCTGTTACGATACTCTCCTGGAAGAAGTGCACTTGCAACATTTAATCTGAGTCCTCCGCCAGTGGTTCTTCTTTTTTGTAAAAATCATGGCCGTTTGAACATGTGCCCTTTCGAATGTCAGACAACAAGTCTGATTTTTCAATGAACACAAAAGTTAGCGTATAGGAACTTCTCAGGATATTTATCCCTAAGAGGTGAGATGCCATATTTGACTCTGATCATCTCAACTTGGTTCACTCTTTTGGAAAATCATGGCTGCATGAACATGTTACATGCGAATGTCGAAATTCAAGTATGACCTTCTCCTGAACACAAAAGTGTAAACACTACAGAATCTCTCTATAGGATACTGATCCTGGAGTATGCAAACTCCGATATTTGACTCCAGTCTCCTCACGTGGTCGGACTAATTTGAGAGTCAAGACTGCGTGAAACTATTCCATGAAAACGTCAAAACAACCAAGTGGAATTTCTCTGCAACTAAAAGTATTTAAATTCGGGTTTATAACATCACAGGATTCTTGTCTGGAGAGACAAGTGAAACATTGAATTTGACCCTGTCTCATGGTTACACTATTTCACCAGACTCATTAGCCTCCTGAACCTAGTTGTAGATACAGCACAAAAAATGTTGTTTTTCCCAAATTAAAAGTTTCACAGTCTAGAAACCGTGTAGGATTACTTATCCCAAAAGTTGCCACATGCTGACATACAACTTCCCAAAGACAGTGGCACATGTCACACAGACCTGTTAGTCCTCTTCACTTGGTCACTCTTTGAAGGGAACGACACCTGCATGAAGCATGTTTCATGGAAACGTCAGTAAAAACAGTTGATCTTTCCTCTGAACACAAACGAGTCCTAACTATGGCAAACTTCTTGGCTATAATTCCTAACAGCGTGACACTTGCAACATTTAACCTCGTGTCCCTCTGCCCTTGGTTCTATTTTAAAAATCATGGCACTTTTGAACACTGCGCCATTCCAAATTGAAAAAACCAAGTATGAGTTTCGCCTGGAAACACAAAAGTTACAGTATGAGAACTTCTTAGGATACTTTCTCTCTAGAAGTGACAACTTGCCAATATTGACTCTGAATTCCTCCGGCAATTTGTTCATCTTTTGGAAAATTCATAGGTGCGTGACGTTTATGACTACATTGTCCGCAAAACAGTATCATCTTCTCCTGAAACACAACAGTGTATACACACTAAGAATTTCTTCTGTAGATCTTCTCCTAAGAAGTGCCCCCAACATTTGACTCTCACGTCCTCCAATTGGTTAACTATTTTGGAACTTCAGGCTGCGTGAAAACAAATTCTCTGAAAACGTACACAAACCAGTGTGACTTTCTCTGAACATAAAAGTCTACCTGACACTCCTCTCAGGATCTTATCACTGAGAAGAAAAGTGAAACATGTGGAATTTGACCACTGTCCTCACTTGGTTCAATTTTCAAATCCTTAGAAGCCTGAACATAGTTGGTAGACATTGCACAAAACAAAATGTAGTTTTCTCCACAAATACAAACGTTTTAACCTCTGAAACCTGGTGTAGGATTTATATCCAACGGAACGTGCACTGCTGCAATGATTCCCCAAGGAAGGCACATGCTACATATGACTGCTGTCCTCTTCACTTGGGTCCTATTTTAGAGGGAACGACCATCCTGAACATGTTTCATGGGAAACGTCATAAACCACAGTGTGATTCTCCTGAACACAATGGTACAATATAGAAACTCTGTTTGATGCTTTCCTAAAAAAGTGCACTTGCCAAACATTAACTCAGAGTCCTTCCTCACTTGGTTCACTATTTTGAAAACATCAGGCCTGTGTGAACACTGTGCCCTTCAAATGTGAATAAAACAGTATGAGTTTCGCCTGAACACAAATGTTACCATTATAGGAAATTTTCTAGGATACTTATCCTAAGCAGTCGAAAGTGCAACATTTGACTTGCGAATCACTCCGCACTTGGTCACTCTTTTGCAAATCATTTGATTGCGATGAAATGCTATATGCTAATGTCGCGCAAACAAGTATCGAACTTCACTGAAAACCAAGTTGTAAACACATATAGGAATCTTCTGTAGGATACTCTATCCCGAGAGTGCACCTAAACTTTTGACTCTCATCCTCCTCAATTGGTCACTATTTTGTAAAATCAAGTGCCTGGTAGCCATATTCCATGACAAACGCACAAATCCAGTGTGAATTTCTCCATGAACATAAAAAGTTACATATATGCAACATCTAACAGGATTTTGTCACTCGATGAGAACGGTTGAACATTTGAATTATGCTGCTCCTCACATTGTCTCTCTTGAAGCTCATTACGAGCCTGCCACCATAGTTGTAGTGCATCATGCCACAAAAAAATGTGTGTTCTCCAACGTTACAAAGTTTTACCACTCTAGAAACCTGTGTAGGATACTTATCCACAAGAAGTGTATTGCTACATATGACTTCCCCAAAGAACTGGCACATGCTATATATGACGTGGTCATGTCCTCCTCCATTTGGTTCCTCTTATTGGGAAATAACAAGGCCTGCGTGAACATATTCCATGAAAACGATCACAAACCAATGTGATTTCTCTGAACATAAAAAGTTACACGTGTATGACATCTACAAGGATTCTTATCACTGAGAAGAGAAAGTGAAAAGCGCCAATTGACGCGTCCTCCACTTGGCCATCTTTTCAAGTCATTACTAGCCGAACATATTGGTAGAATTAGCACAAAAAATGTCTATTTCCCAGAATAAACACAGGTTTTAGGTCGCAACAACCTGTGCAGAATACTTCTCCCAAAGAAGTGCACATTCTCCATACTTCCCCAAAGAAGTGCACATGCTGATATGTCTCTGACTTTCTCTCACTTGGTTCACTATTTGGATAGGGAACAACCGCCTGCGAATGTTTCCATGTTAAACCTCATAAAAAATGTGATTTTCCTCTTGACAACACAAAGAGTTACAATATAGAAACTTCTTCTGTGTACTCCTAACAGACAGTGCACTTGCAACTTTAACTCGAGTCCTCCTCCCTTGGTTCACTATTTGTAAAATCATGGCCGTGTCGTGATACCATGTGCCATTCAAAATGTCACAAAAAGAAGGTATGTGTTCGCCTAAATCATGTTACAGTATGGAATTTCCCCAGGTACTTATCCCTAAAGAAAGTGAATTCAAACATTTACCATTGACTCCTCCGCACTTGGTCACCTTTTGGAAAACTCATGGCCTGCGAAAACAGTTTAGGCAATATCTCCCAAACAATTATGTCTGCTTCCTGAAACACCATGTGCTAACACTAAACATCTTCTGTAGATACTTATCCCGTAAGAAAGTGACCTCCAAATTGACTCTCAGTCTTCCTCACTGGTTCATATTTTGTAATATAAGCCTGCTCGTGAAACATATTCCATGAAAAGTCCGAAACCAGGTTTGAACTGTCTCCGTGAACATAAAAAGTTACCATATCATGAACATCTACAGGATTCTTGTAACTGAGAAGAGAAAGTGGAAAATGTAGAATTTGACGATGTCCTCACGTTGGTCACACTTTTGGAACATTATTAAAGCTGACCACAGTTGGTTAGAAATCCGCACAAACACAAATGTGTGTGTCTCCGAATTACAACGTTTTACAGTCTAGGAAATACGTAGGTATACTTCTCCCATAGGAGTGCACTGGTACATATGGACTTCCCAAGAATGCAATTGCTATATATGCACTGCGTAGTCCTCCTTACTGGTTCATATTTTTCTTTCGGAAAATCAAGGGCCTGCGTGAACACATATTCCTGAAAACGTACAAAACCAGTGTGAATGTCTCCGACACATAAAAAGTTACACATGATGAACATCTACAGGCTATTCTTAATCACTGAGAAAGAATGTGAACTGCATTTGACGTGTCCTCACTAGGCCACTATTTTCAACGCTCATTACAGCCTGAACCATGTTGGTAGCATCAGCACAAAACAATAGTTGTTTTCTCCAGAATAACAATGTTTTTCCAGTGTAGAAACCTTGTCAGGATAACCTCCCAAGGAAGTGCACCATGCTTTTGCACATGATTCGCACAGAAGTTGCAAATGCTAACACTATGACTGTGCGTCCTCTTTCACTTGGTTCACTATTGGACGGGAAGACAGGCCATCTGCACAGTTTCATCGGAAACGTTTTAAAACAAAGTTGTGATTTCCTCCTGCCACACAAGAGTTACATATCATCGAAAAACTTCTTTTGATACTTATCCTAAAAAAAGTGCATTGCAACCATTTAATCAGAGTCCTCCTCACTTGGTCTTATTTTGTAGAATCATGGCCTGTTTGAACATGTGCCCTTAAATGTCACAAAAAAGTATGAGTTTCGCCTGACACACAACTGTCTACCGTATGTGAACTTCTCTAGGATACTTCATCCCTAAAAGTGAAATTCCAACATTGACTCTGAATCCTCCGCATTGGTCTCATTTTTTGGAAAATCATGGTTCTGCGGTGAAATATGTTTACCATGCAAATCGCCAAACAACAACTATGATCTTCTTCCTGAACCAACGTGTAACACTATCTAGAATCTTCTGTAGATACTTATCGCTAAGAAGTCGCACCTTCCAAAATTTGATCTCCAGTCCTCCTCTCACTTGTTCACTATTTTGTCAAAAATCAAGGCTGCGTAACATATTCCATGAAAAGTCACAAAAAGCAGTGTGATTTTCCCTGAAACCATAAAAAGTTACAATGTATGAACATCCTACAGGATTCTTGTCACTGCGAAGAAGAAAGGTGAAATGCTGAATTTGGCGACGTCTCACTTGGTCACTCTTTCAACTCATTACAAGCTGAACCATGTTGTAGAACCCAGCACACAACAAATTTGTCTTTCCAGATACAAAGTTTTACATCTAGACAACTGTGTAAGGATACTCTTCCCAGGCAGTGCACATGATGCAACATGACTTCCCAGAGGAAGCGCACATGCTACATTACTGAGTCGTGAGTCCTGTACCCTTGGTTCCCTATTTTGGTAGGGAATGGACATGCTGCACATTGTTTTGGGATATGTCGTAAAACAAAGTGTGATTTCCTCCTGACACAAAGAGTACAAGTATAGAAAACGTCTGTATGATACTTCTCCTACGATAACGAGCCCTTGCAAAATTTAACTCTGAGTCCTCGCCCTTGGTTCTCTATTTTATACAAATCCATGGCCTGTTTTTGCAACATGTTGCCATTCGAATGTCAGAAAACAAGTATGACTTTCGGCCCTGAACACAAAAGTTTCCGCTATAGTAACTTCTCCTAGGGATACGATACTTATCCCTAAGAAGTGAAATGCCAACATTTGACTCTGAATCCTCCCCACTTGATTCACGCTTTTGGAAAATCACGGCCTGCGTGAACATGTTATATGCAATGTCGCAAAACGAGTATGATCTTCTCCTGAACACAAAGTGTAACACTACAGAATCTTCTGTAGGATACTTATCCCTGAGAAGTGCACCTCCAACATTTGAGTGTCAGTCCTCCTCAATTGGTTCACTATTTTAGAGAATCAAGGCCTGCGTGAACATATTCCATGAAAACATCACAAAACCACTGTGAATTTCTCCTGAACATAAAATGTTACAACGTATGAACATCTACAGGATTCTTATCACTGAGAAGAGAAAGTGAAACGTGAATTTGACGCGTCCTCACTTGGTCACTGTTTTCAAGCTCATTACAAGCCTGAACATAGTTGGTAGAATCAGCACAAAACAAATGTTGTTTTCTCCAGAATACAAAGTTTTACAATCTGCAAACTTGTGTAGGATACTTATCCCAAAGAAGTGCACATGCTACATATGACTGTGATGTCCTCCTCACTTGGTTCACTATTTTGGAAGGGAACGACATGCATGAACATGTTTCATGGAAACATCGTAAAACAAGGGTGATTTCCTCCTGAACACAAAGAGTTACCATATCGAAACTTCTGTATGATACTTCTCCTAAAGAGTGCACTTGCAACATTTAACTCTGACTACTCCACACTGGGTTCTCTATTTTCTAAAATCATGGCCTGTTGGAACATGTGCCATTTGAATATCAGAAAACAAGTATGAGTTTCGCCTGAACACAAATGTTACCGTTTAGAAACTTCTCTAGGATACTTATCCCTAAGAAGTGAATGCCAACATTTGACCTTGAATCCTCCGCACTTGGTTCACTCTTTTGGAAAATCATGGCCTGCCTGAGCATGTTACATGCGAATCTTCTCCTGAACACAAAGTGTAACCCTACAGAATCTTCTGTACGATACTTATCCCTAAGAAGTGCTCCTCCAACATTTGACTCTCAGTCCTCCTCACTTGGTTCACTATTTTGTAAAATCAAGACCTGCGTGAGCCTATTCCACGAAAACGTCACAAAACCAGTGTGAATTTCTCCTGAACATAAAAGTTACAATGTATGAACATCTACAGGATTCTTGTCACTGAGAAGAGAAGTGAACCATTTGAATTTGATGCATCCTCACATGTTCACTCTTTGAAGCTCATTACAAGCCTGAACATAGTTGGTAGAATCCACACAAAACAATGTTGTGTTCTCCAGAGTACAAAGTTTTTACAGTCTAGAAACCTGTGTAGGACACTTATCCCAAACAAGTGCACATGCTACACATGACTTCCCAAAGAACTGCACATGCTACATAGGACTGAGCGTCCTCTTCTCTTGGTTCACTATTTTGGAAGGGAACGACATGCAATGAACATGTTTCATGGAAACGTCATAAACAAGTGTGATTTCTTCCTGAACACAAAGAGTTACAATATGGAAACTTCTGTTTGATGCTTATCCTAAAGAAGTGCACTTGCAACATTTAACTCAGAGTCCTCCTCACTTGGTTCACTATTTTGAAAAATCATGGCCTGTGTGAACACGCGCCATTCAAATGTGAAAAAACAAGTATGAGTTTCACCTGAACACAAATGTTACAATATAGGAACTTCTCTAGGATACTTATCCCTAAGAAGTGAAATTCCAACATTTGACTCTGAATCCTCCGCACTTGTTCACTCTTTTGGAAAAATTATGATCAGTGTGACTATGTTATATGCTAATGTCGCAAAACCAGTATCCACTTCTCCTGAACACAAAGTGTAAACACTATAGAATCTTCTGTAGGATACTTATCCCTAAGAAGTGCTCCCCCAACATTTGACTCTCAGTCCTCCTCACTTGGTTCACTATTTTGTAAAATCAAGGCCTGCGTGAACATATTCCATGAAAACGTCACAAAACCAGTGTGAATTTCTCCTGAACATAAAAAGTTACAACATATGAACATCTACTGGATTCTTATCACTGAGAAGAAAAAGTGAAACATGTGAATTTGACCCTTCCTCACTTGGTTACAATTTTCAAGCTCATTAGAAGTCTGAACATAGTTGGTAGAATCAACTCAAAACAAATGTTGTTTTCTCCAAATAAGAGTTTCACAGTCTACAAACCTGTGTACGATTTTTATCCAAACGAAGTGCACATGCTACATATAACTTCCCAAAGAAGTGCACATGCTACATATGACTGTGAGTCCTGTACACTTGGTTCACTATTTTGGAAGGGAACGACATGCATGAACATGTTTCATGGACATGTCGTAAAACAAGTGTGATTTCCTCCTCAACACAAAGAGTTACAATATAGAAACGTCTGTAGTGCTCCTAAAGAAGAGCACTTGCAACATTTAACTCTGAGTCCTCCGCCCTTGGTTCTCTATTTTCTAAAATCATGGCCTGTTTGAACATGTGCCATTCGAATGTCAGAAAACAAGTATGATTTTCGCCTTAACACAAAAGTTTCCGTATAGGAACTTCTCTAGGATACTTATCTCTAAGAAGTGAAATGCCAACATTTGACTCTGAATCCTCCCCACTTGATTCACGCTTTTGGAAAATCACGGCCTGCGTGAACATGTTATATGCAATGTCGCAAAACGAGGATGATCTTCTCCTGAACACAAAGTGTAACACTACAGAATCTTCTGTAGGATACTTATCCCTGAGAAGTGCACCTCCAACATTTGAGTGTCAGTCCTCCTCAATTGGTTCACTATTTTAGAGAATTTGACTAAACATTTGACTCTCAATCCTCCTCAATTGGTTCACTATTTTGTAAAATCAAGGCCTGCATGAACATATTCCATGAAAACGTCACAAATCCAGTGTGAATTTCTCCTGAACATAAAAAGTTACAATATATGAACATCTACAGGATTCTTGTCACTCAGATGAGAAAGTGAAACATTTGAATTTGATGCATCCTCACATGTTCACTCTTTGAAGCACATTACGAGCCTGAACATAGTTAGTAGAATCCGCACAAAACAAATGTTGTGTTCTCCAGAGTACAAAGTTTTACACTCTAGAAACCTGTCTAGGATACTTATCACAAAGAAGTGTATATGCTACGTATGACTTCCCAAAGAACTGCACATGCTATATATGACTGTGAGTCCTGTACACTTGGTTCACTATTTTGGAAGGGAACGACATGCATGAACATGTTTCATGGACATGTTGTAAAACAAGTGTGATTTCCTCCTGAACACAAAGAGTTACAATATAGAAACGTCCGTAGTGCTCCTAAAGAAGAGCACTTGCAACATTTAACTCTGAGTCCTCCGCCCTTGGTTCTCTATTTTCTAAAATCATGGCCTGTTTGAACATGTGCCATTCGAATGTCAGAAAACACGTATGATTTTCGCCTTAACACAAAAGTTTCCGTATAGGAACTTCTCTAGGATACTTATCTCTAAGAAGTGAAATGCCAACATTTGACTCTGAATCCTCCCCACTTGATTCACGCTTTTGGAAAATCACGGCCTGCGTGAACATGTTATATGCAATGTCGCAAAACGAGGATGATCTTCTCCTGAACACAAAGTGTAACACTACAGAATCTTCTGTAGGATACTTATCCCTGAGAAGTGCACCTCCAACATTTGAGTGTCAGTCCTCCTCAATTGGTTCACTATTTTAGAGAATCAAGGCCTGCGTGAACATATTCCATGAAAACATCACAAAACCACTTTGAATTTCTCCTGAACATAAAATGTTACAACGTATGAACATCTACAGGATTCTTATCACTGAGAAGAGAAAGTGAAACGTGAATTTGACGCGTCCTCACTTGGTCACTGTTTTCAAGCTCATTACAAGTCTGAACATAGTTGGTAGAATCAGCACAAAACAAATGTTGTTTTCTCCAGAATACAAAGTTTTACAATCTGCAAACTTGTGTAGGATACTTATCCCAAAGAAGTGCACATGCTACATATGACTGTGAGTCCTCCTCACTTGGTTCACTATTTTGGAAGGGAACGACATGCATGAACATGTTTCATGGAAACATCGTAAAACAAGGGTGATTTCCTCCTGAACACAAAGAGTTACCATATCGAAACTTCTGTATGATACTTCTCCTAAAGATGTGCACTTGCAACATTTAACTCTGACTACTCCGCACTGGGTTCTCTATTTTCTAAAATCATGGCCTGTGTGAACATGTGCCATTTGAATATCAGAAAACAAGTATGAGTTTCGCCTGAACACAAATGTTACCGTTCAGAAACTTCTCTAGGATACTTATCCCTAAGAAGTGAAATGCCAACATTTGACACTGAATCCTCCGCACTTGGTTCACTCTTTTGGAAAATCATGGCCTGCCTGAACATGTTACATGCGAATCTTCTCCTGAACACAAAGTGTAACCCTACAGAATCTTCTGTACGATACTTATCCCTAAGAAGTGCTCCTCCAACATTTGACTCTCAGTCCTTCTCACTTGGTTCACTATTTTGTAAAATCAAGACCTGCGTGAACCTATTCCACGAAAACGTCACAAAACCAGTGTGAATTTCTCCTGAACATAAAAAGTTACAACATATGAACATCTACAGGATTCTTATCACTGAGAAGAAAAAGTGAAACATGTGAATTTGACCCTTCCTCACTTGGTTACAATTTTCAAACTCATTAGAAGTCTGAACATAGTTGGTAGAATCAGCACAAAACAAATGTTGTTTTCTCCAAAATAAGAAGTTTCACAGTCTAGAAACCTGTGTAGGATTTTTATCCCAAAGAAGTGCACATGCTACATATAACTTCCCAAAGAAGTGCACATGCTGCATATGTCTCTGAGTCCTCTTCACTTGGTTCACTATTTTGGAAGGGAACAACACGCATACGCATGTTTCATGTTAACATCATAAAAAAATGTGATTTCCTCTTGAACACAAAGAGTTACAATATAGAAACTTCTCTGTGATACTTAACCTAAAGAAGTGCACTTGCAACTTTTAACTCAGAGTCCTCCTCCCTTGGTTCACTATTTTGTAAAATCATGGCCTGTGTGAACATGTGCCATTCAAATGTCACAAAAGAAGTATGTGTTTCGCCTAAACTCATGTTACAGTATAGGAATTTCCCTAGGATACTTATCCCTAAGAAGTGAAATTCCAACATTTGACTCTGAATCCTCCGCACTTGGTTCACTCTTTTGGAAAATCATGGCCTGCGTAAACATGTTATAGCCAAATATCTCAAAACAATAATGATCTTCTCCTGAACACCATGGGTAACACTAAAATCTTCTGTAGGATACTTATCCCTAAGAAGTGCACCTCCAACATTTGACTCTCAGTCTTCCTCACTTGGTTCACTATTTTGTAATATCAAGGCCTGCATGAACATATTCCATGAAAAAGTCAGAAAACCAGTGTGACTGTCTCCTGAACATAAAAAGTTACAATATATGAACATCTACAGGATTCTTGTCACTGAGAAGAGAAAGTGAAACATGTGAATTTGACATGTCCTCACGTGGTCACACTTTGAAGCTCATTATAAGCCTGAACACAGTTGGTAGAATCCGCACAAAACAAATGTTGTGTTCTCCAGAATACAAAGTTTTACAGTCTAGGAACCTCTGTAGGATACTTCTCCCATAGGAGTGCACATGGTACATATGACTTCCCAAAGAACTGCACATGCTATATATGACTGCGAGTCCTCTTTACTTGGTTCACTATTTTGGAAAATCAAGGCCTGCGTGAACATATTCCATGAAAACGTCACAAAACCAGTATGAATGTCTCCTGAACATAAAAAGTTACAATGTATGAACATCTACAGGATTCTTATCACTGAGAAGAGAATGTGAAACATGAATTTGACGTGTCCTCACTAGGCCACTATTTTCAAGCTCATTACTAGCCTGAACATAGTTGGTAGAATCAGCACAAAACAAATGTTGTTTTCTCCAGAATACAATGTTTTACAGTGTAGAAACCTGTGTAGGATACTTATCCCAAAGAAGTGCACATGCTGCACATGACTTCCCAAAGAAGTGCACATGCTACATATGACTGTGAGTCCTCTTCACTTGGTTCACTATTTTGGAAGGGAACGACAGGCATGCACATGTTTCATGGAAACATCTTAAAACAAGTGTGATTTCCTCCTGTACACAAAGAGTTACAATACAGAAACTTCTGTTTGATACTTATCCTAAAAAAGTGCACTTGCAACATTTAACTCAGAGTCCTCCTCACTTGGTTCATTATTTTGTAAAATCATGGCCTGTTTGAACATGTGCCATTCAAATGTCACAAAACAAGTATAAGTTTCGCCTGAACACAAATGTTACAGATATGAACTTCTCTAGGATACTTATCCCTAAAAAGTGAAATTCCAACATTTGACTCTGAATCCTCCGCACTTGGTTCACTATTTTGGAAAATCATGGTCTGCGTGAATATGTTACATGCAAAAGTCGCAAAACAACTATGAGCTTCTCCTGAACACAACGTGTAACACTATAGAATCTTCTGTAGGATACTTATCGCTAAGAAGTGCACCTCCAAAATTTGACTCTCAGTCCTCCTCACTCGGTTCACTATTTTGTAAAATCAAGGCCTGCGTGAACATATTCCATGAAAACGTCACAAAAGCAGTGTGATTTTCTCCTGAACATAAAAAGTTACAATGTATGAACATCTACAGGATTCTTATCACTGAGAAGAGAAAGCGAAACATGTGAATTTGGCGCGTCCTCACTTGGTCACTCTTTGAAACTCATTACAAGCCTGAACATAGTTGGTAGAATCCGCACAAAACAAATGTTGTTTTCTCCAGAATACAAAGTTTTACACTCCAGAAACCTGTGTAGGATACTTATCCCAAGGAAGTGCACATGCTGCACATGACTTCCCAAGGAAGCGCACATGCTACATATGACTGTGAGTCCTGTACACTTGGTTCACTATTTTGGAAGGGAATGACATGCATGAACATGTTTCATGGACATGTCGTAAAACAAGTGTAATTTCCTCCTGGACACAAAGAGTTACAATATAGAAACGTCTGTATGATACTTCTCCTAAAGAAGAGCACTTGCAACATTTAACTCTGAGTCCTCCGCCCTTGGTTCTCTATTTTATAAAATCATGGCCTGTTTGAACAAGTGCCATTCGAATGTCAGAAAACAAGTATGATTTTCGCCTGAACACAAAAGTTTCCGTATAGGAACTTCTCTAGGATACTTATCCCTAAGAAGTGAAATGCCAACATTTGACTCTGAATCCTCCCCACTTGATTCACGCTTTTGGAAAATCACGGCCTGCGTGAACATGTTATATGCAATGTCGCAAAACGAGTATGATCTTCTCCTGAACACAAAGTGTAACACTACAGAATCTTCTGTAGGATACTTATCCCTGAGAAGTGCACCTCCAACATTTGAGTGTCAGTCCTCCTCAATTGGTTCACTATTTTAGAGAATCAAGGCCTGCGTGAACATATTCCATGAAAACATCACAAAACCACTGTGAATTTCTCCTCAACATAAAATGTTACAACGTATGAACATCTACAGGATTCTTATCACTGAGAAGAGAAAGTGAAACGTGAATTTGACGCGTCCTCACTTGGTCACTGTTTTCAAGCTCATTACTAGCCTGAACATAGTTGGTAGAATCAGCACAAAACAAATGTTGTTTTCTCCAGAATACAAAGTTTTACAATCTGCAAACTTGTGTAGGATACTTATCCCAAAGAAGTGCAAATGCTACATTTGACTGTGAGTCCTCCTCACTTGATTCACTATTTTGGAAGGGAACGACATGCATGAATATGTTTCATGGAAACATCGTAAAACAAGGGTGATTTCCTCCTGAACACAAAGAGTTACCATATCGAAACTTCTGTATGATACTTCTCCTAAAGAAGTGCACTTGCAACATTTAACTCTGACTACTCCGCACTGGGTTCTCTATTTTCTAAAATCATGGCCTGTTGGAACATGTGCCATTTGAATATCAGAAAACAAGTATGAGTTTCGCCTAAACACAAATGTTACCGTTTAGAAACTTCTCTAGGATACTTATCCCTAAGAAGTGAAATGCCAACATTTGACACTGAATCCTCCGCACTTGGTTCACTCTTTTGGAAAATCATGGCCTGCCTGAACATGTTACATGCGAATCTTCTCCTGAACACAAAGTGTAACCCTACAGAATCTTCTGTACGATATTTATCCCTAAGAAGTGCTGCTCCAACATTTGACTCTCAGTCCTCCTCACTTGGTTCACTATTTTGTAAAATCAAGACCTGCGTGAACCTATTCCACGAAAACGTCACACAACCAGTGTGAATTTCTCCTGAACATAAAAAGTTACAATGTATGAACATCTACAGGATTCTTGTCACTGAGAAGAGAAAGTGAAACATTTGAATTTGATGCATCCTCACATGTTCACTCTTTGAAGCTCATTACAAGCCTGAACATAGTTGGTAGAATCCGCACAAAACAAATGTTGTGTTCTCCAGAGTACAAAGTTTTACAGTCTAGAAACCTGTGTAGGATACTTATCCCAAACAAGTGCACATGCTACACATGACTTCACAAAGAACAGAACATGCTACATAGGACTGAGCGTCCTCTTCACTTGGTTCACTATTTTGGAAGGGAACGACATGCATGAACATGTTTCATGGAAACGTCATAAAACAAGTGTGATTTCTTCCTGAACACAAAGAGTTACAATATGGAAACTTCTGTTTGATGCTTATCCTAAAGAAGTGCACTTGCAACATTTAACTCAGAGTCCTCCTCAATTGGTTCACTATTTTGAAAAATCATGGCCTGTGTGAACACGTGCCATTCAAATGTGAAAAAACAAGTATGAGTTTCGCCTGAACACAAATGTTACAATATAGGAACTTCTCTAGGATACTTATCCCTAAGAAGTGAAATTCCAACATTTGACTCTGAATCCTCCGCACTTGGTTCACTCTTTTGGAAAATTATGATCAGCGTGACTATGTTATATGCTAATGTCGCAAAACCAGTATCAACTTCTCCTGAACACAAAGTGTAACACTATAGAATCTTCTGTTGGATACTTATCCCTAAGAGGTGCTCCCCCAACATTTGACTCTCAGTCCTCCTCACGTGGTTCACTATTTTGTAAAATCAAGGCCTGCGTGAACATATTCCATGAAAACGTCACAAAACCAGTGTGAATTTCTCCTGAACATAAAAAGTTACAACATATGAACATCTACAGGATTCTTATCACTGAGAAGAAAAAGTGAAACATGTGAATTTGACCCTTCCTCACTTGGTTACAATTTTCAAACTCATTAGAAGTCTGAACATAGTTGGTAGAATCAGCACAAAACAAATGTTGTTTTCTCCAAAATAAGAAGTTTCACAGTCTAGAAACCTGTGTAGGATTTTTATCCCAAAGAAGTGCACATGCTACATATAACTTCCCAAAGAAGTGCACATGCTACATATGACTGTGAGTCCTCTTCACTTGGTTCACTATTTTAGAAGGGAACGACATGCATGAACATGTTTCATGGAAACGTCATAAAACAAGTGTGATTTCTTCCTGAACACAAAGAGTTACAATATGGAAACTTCTGTTTGATGCTTATCCTAAAGAAGTGCACTTGCAACATTTAACTCAGAGTCCTCCTCACTTGGTTCACTATTTTGAAAAATCATGGCCTGTGTGAACACGCGCCATTCAAATGTGAAAAAACAAGTATGAGTTTCACCTGAACACAAATGTTACAATATAGGAACTTCTCTAGGATACTTATCCCTAAGAAGTGAAATTCCAACATTTGACTCTGAATCCTCCGCACTTGGTTCACTCTTTTGGAAAATTATGATCAGCGTGACTATGTTATATGCTAATGTCGCAAAACCAGTATCAACTTCTCCTGAACACAAAGTGTAACACTATAGAATCTTCTGTAGGATACTTATCCCTAAGAAGTGCTCCCCCAACATTTGACTCTCAGTCCTCCTCACTTGGTTCACTATTTTGTAAAATCAGGCCTGCGTGAACATATTCCATGAAAACGTCACAAAACCAGTGTGAATTTCCCTGAACATAAAAAGTTACAACATATGAACATCTACAGGATTCTTATCACTGAGAAGAAAAAGTGAAACATGTGAATTTGACCCTTCCTCACTTGGTTACAATTTTCAAACTCATTAGAAGTCTGAACATAGTTGGTAGAATCAGCACAAAACAAATGTTGTTTTCTCCAAAATAAGAAGTTTCACAGTCTAGAAACCTGTGTAGGATTTTTATCCAAAAGAAGTGCACATGCTACATATAACTTCCCAAAGAAGTGCACATGCTACATATGACTGTGAGTCCTCTTCACTTGGTTCACTATTTTAGAAGGGAACGACATGCATGAACATGTTTCATGGAAACGTCATAAAACAAGTGTGATTTCTTCCTGAACACAATGAGTTACAATATAGAAACTTCTGTTTGATGCTTATCCTAAAAAAGTGCACTTGCAACATTTAACTCAGAGTCCTCCTCACTTGGTTCACTATTTTGAAAAATCATGGCCTGTGTGAACATGTGCCATTCAAATGTGAAAAAACAAGTATGAGTTTCGCCTGAACACAAATGTTACAGTATAGGAACTTCTCTAGGATACTTATCCCTAAGAAGTGAAATGTCAACATTTGACTCTGAATCCTCCGCACTTGGTTCACTCTTTTGGAAAATCATGATCTGCGTGAACATGTTATATGCTAATGTCGCAAAACAAGTATGAACTTCACCTGAACACAAAGTGTAACACTATAGAATCTTCTGTAGGATACTTATCCCTGAGAAGTGCACCTAAACATTTGACTCTCAATCCTCCTCAATTGGTTCACTATTTTGTAAAATCAAGGCCTGCGTGAACATATTCCATGAAAACGTCACAAATCCAGTGTGAATTTCTCCTGAACATAAAAAGTTACAATATATGAACATCTACAGGATTCTTGTCACTCAGATGAGAAAGTGAAACATTTGAATTTGATGCATCCTCACATGTTCACTCTTTGAAGCTCATTACGAGCCTGAACATAGTTGGTAGAATCTGCACAAAAAAAATGTTGTGTTCTCCAGAGTACAAAGTTTTACACTCTAGAAACCTGTGTAGGATACTTATCACAAAGAAGTGTATATGCTACATATGACTTCCCAAAGAACTGCACATGCTATATATGACTGTGAGTCCTCCTCACTTGGTTCACTATTTTGGAAAATCAAGGCCTGCGTGAACATATTCCATGAAAACGTCACAAAACCAATGTGAATTTCTCCTGAACATAAAAAGTTACAACGTATGAACATCTACAGGATTCTTATCACTGAGAAGAGAAAGTGAAAGTGAATTTGACGCGTCCTCACTTGGCCACTCTTTTCAAGCTCATTACTAGCCTGAACATATTTGGTAGAATTAGCACAAAACAAATGTTCTTTTCCCCAGAATACAAAGTTTTATAGTCTGCAAACCTGTGCAGGATACTTATCCCAAAGAAGTGCACATTCTACATATGACTTCCCAAAGAAGTGCACATGCTGCATATGTCTCTGAGTCCTCTTCACTTGGTTCACTATTTTGGAAGGGAACAACACGCATTGCGCATGTTTCATGTTAACATCATAAAAAAATGTGATTTCCTCTGAACACAAAGAGTTACAATATAGAAACTTCTCTGTGATACTTAACCTAAAGAAGTGCACTTGCAACTTTTAACTCAGAGTCCTCCTCCCTTGGTTCACTATTGTGTAAAATCATGGCCTATGTGAACATGTGCCATTCAAATGAAACAAAAGAAGTATGTGTTTCGCCTAAACTCATGTTACAGTATAGGAATTTCCCTAGGATACTTATCCCTAAGAAGTGAAATTCCAACATTTGACTCTGAATCCTCCGCACTTGGTTCACTCTTTTGGAAAATCATGGCCTGCGTAAACATGTTATAGCCAAATATCTCAAAACAATTATGATCTTCTCCTGAACACCATGGATAACACTAAAATCTTCTGTAGGATACTTATCCCTAAGAAGTGCACCTCCAACATTTGACTCTCAGTCTTCCTCACTTGGTTCACTATTTTGTAATATCAAGGCCTGCATGAACATATTCCATGAAAAAGTCAGAAAACCAGTGTGACTGTCTCCTGAACATAAAAAGTTACAATATATGAACATCTACAGGATTCTTGTCACTGAGAAGAGAAAGTGAAACATGTGAATTTGACATGTCCTCACGTGGTCACACTTTGAAGCTCATTATAAGCCTGAACACAGTTGGTAGAATCCGCACAAAACAAATGTTGTGTTCTCCAGAATACAAAGTTTTACAGTCTAGGAACCTCTGTAGGATACTTCTCCCATAGGAGTGCACATGGTACATATGACTTCCCAAAGAACTGCACATGCTATATATGACTGCGAGTCCTCTTTACTTGGTTCACTATTTTGGAAAATCAAGGCCTGCGTGAACATATTCCATGAAAACGTCACAAAACCAGTATGAATGTCTCCTGAACATAAAAAGTTACAATGTATGAACATCTACAGGATTCTTATCACTGAGAAGAGAATGTGAAACATGAATTTGACGTGTCCTCACTAGGCCACTATTTTCAAGCTCATTACTAGCCTGAACATAGTTGGTAGAATCAGCACAAAACAAATGTTGTTTTCTCCAGAATACAATGTTTTACAGTGTAGAAACCTGTGTAGGATACTTATCCCAAAGAAGTGCACATGCTGCACATGACTTCCCAAAGAAGTGCACATGCTACATATGACTGTGAGTCCTCTTCACTTGGTTCACTATTTTGGAAGGGAACGACAGGCATGCACATGTTTCATGGAAACATCTTAAAACAAGTGTGATTTCCTCCTGTACACAAAGAGTTACCATACAGAAACTTCTGTTTGATACTTATCCTAAAAAAGTGCACTTGCAACATTTAACTCAGAGTCCTCCTCACTTGGTTCATTATTTTGTAAAATCATGGCCTGTTTGAACATGTGCCATTCAAATGTCACAAAACAAGTATAAGTTTCGCCTGAACACAAATGTTACAGATATGAACTTCTCTAGGATACTTATCTCTAAAAAGTGAAATTCCAACATTTGACTCTGAATCCTCCGCACTTGTTTCACTATTTTGGAAAATCATGGTCTGCGTGAATATGTTACATGCAAAAGTCGCAAAACAACTATGAGCTTCTCCTGAACACAACGTGTAACACTATAGAATCTTCTGTAGGATACTTATCGCTAAGAAGTGCGCCTCCAAAATTTGACTCTCAGTCCTCCTCACTCGGTTCACTATTTTGTAAAATCAAGGCCTGCGTGAACATATTCCATGAAAACGTCACAAAAGCAGTGTGATTTTCTCCTGAACATAAAAAGTTACAATGTATGAACATCTACAGGATTCTTATCACTGAGAAGAGAAAGCGAAACATGTGAATTTGGCGCGTCCTCACTTGGTCACTCTTTGAAACTCATTACAAGCCTGAACATAGTTGGTAGAATCCGCACAAAACAAATGTTGTTTTCTCCAGAATACAAAGTTTTACACTCCAGAAACCTGTGTAGGATACTTATCCCAAGGAAGTGCACATGCTGCACATGACTTCCCAAGGAAGCGCACATGCTACATATGACTGTGAGTCCTGTACACTTGGTTCACTATTTTGGAAGGGAATGACATGCATGAACATGTTTCATGGACATGTCGTAAAACAAGTGTAATTTCCTCCTGGACACAAAGAGTTACAATATAGAAACGTCTGTATGATACTTCTCCTAAAGAAGAGCACTTGCAACATTAACTCTGAGTCCTCCGCCCTTGGTTCTCTATTTTATAAAATCATGGCCTGTTTGAACATGTGCCATTCGAATGTCAGAAAACAAGTATGATTTTCGCCTGAACACAAAAGTTTCCGTATAGGAACTTCTCTAGGATACTTATCCCTAAGAAGTGAAATGCCAACATTTGACTCTGAATCCTCCCCACTTGATTCACGCTTTTGGAAAATCACGGCCTGCGTGAACATGTTATATGCAATGTCGCAAAACGAGTATGATCTTCTCCTGAACACAAAGTGTAACACTACAGAATCTTCTGTAGGATACTTATCCCTGAGAAGTGCACCTCCAACATTTGAGTGTCAGTCCTCCTCAATTGGTTCACTATTTTAGAGAATCAAGGCCTGCGTGAACATATTCCATGAAAACATCACAAAACCACTGTGAATTTCTCCTCAACATAAAATGTTACAACGTATGAACAT
The DNA here is from genome assembly GCA_023101885.1 of Typhlomys cinereus. Lineage (NCBI taxonomy): Eukaryota > Metazoa > Chordata > Mammalia > Rodentia > Platacanthomyidae > Typhlomys > Typhlomys cinereus. Next base: position 2,437,175 of record JALPQD010000216.1, read on the forward strand.
CTACAGGATTCTTATCACTGAGAAGAGAAAGTGAAACGTGAATTTGACGCGTCCTCACTTGGTCACTGTTTTCAAGCTCATTACTAGCCTGAACATAGTTGGTAGAATCAGCACAAAACAAATGTTGTTTTCTCCAGAATACAAGTTTTACAATCTGCAAACTTGTGTAGGATACTTATCCCAAAGAAGTGCAAATGCTACATTTGACTGTGAGTCCTCCTCACTTGATTCACTATTTTGGAAGGGAACGACATGCATGAATATGTTTCATGGAAACATCGTAAAACAAGGGTGATTTCCTCCTGAACACAAAGAGTTACCATATCGAAACTTCTGTATGATACTTCTCCTAAAGAAGTGCACTTGCAACATTTAACTCTGACTACTCCGCACTGGGTTCTCTATTTTCTAAAATCATGGCCTGTTGGAACATGTGCCATTTGAATATCAGAAAACAAGTATGGGTTTCGCCTGAACACAAATGTTACCGTTTAGAAACTTCTCTAGGATACTTATCCCTAAGAAGTGAAATGCCAACATTTGACACTGAATCCTCCGCACTTGGTTCACTCTTTTGGAAAATCATGGCCTGCCTGAACATGTTACATGCGAATCTTCTCCTGAACACAAAGTGTAACCCTACAGAATCTTCTGTACGATACTTATCCCTAAGAAGTGCTCCTCCAACATTTGACTCTCAGTCCTCCTCACTTGGTTCACTATTTTGTAAAATCAAGACCTGCGTGAACCTATTCCACGAAAACGTCACAAAACCAGTGTGAATTTCTCCTGAACATAAAAAGTTACAATGTATGAACATCTACAGGATTCTTGTCACTGAGAAGAGAAAGTGAAACATTTGAATTTGATGCATCCTCACATGTTCACTCTTTGAAGCTCATTACAAGCCTGAACATAGTTGGTAGAATCCGCACAAAACAAATGTTGTGTTCTCCAGAGTACAAAGTTTTACAGTCTAGAAACCTGTGTAGGATACTTATCCCAAACAAGTGCACATGCTACACATGACTTCACAAAGAACAGAACATGCTACATAGGACTGAGCGTCCTCTTCACTTGGTTCACTATTTTGGAAGGGAACGACATGCATGAACATGTTTCATGGAACCGTCATAAAACAAGTGTGATTTCTTCCTGAACACAAAGAGTTACAATATGGAAACTTCTGTTTGATGCTTATCCTAAAGAAGTGCACTTGCAACATTTAACTCAGAGTCCTCCTCAATTGGTTCACTATTTTGAAAAATCATGGCCTGTGTGAACACGTGCCATTCAAATGTGAAAAAACAAGTATGAGTTTCGCCTGAACACAAATGTTACAATATAGGAACTTCTCTAGGATACTTATCCCTAAGAAGTGAAATTCCAACATTTGACTCTGAATCCTCCGCACTTGGTTCACTCTTTTGGAAAATTATGATCAGCGTGACTATGTTATATGCTAATGTCGCAAAACCAGTATCAACTTCTCCTGAACACAAAGTGTAACACTATAGAATCTTCTGTTGGATACTTATCCCTAAGAGGTGCTCCCCCAACATTTGACTCTCAGTCCTCCTCACGTGGTTCACTATTTTGTAAAATCAAGGCCTGCGTGAACATATTCCATGAAAACGTCACAAAACCAGTGTGAATTTCTCCTGAACATAAAAAGTTACAACATATGAACATCTACAGGATTCTTATCACTGAGAAGAAAAAGTGAAACATGTGAATTTGACCCTTCCTCACTTGGTTACAATTTTCAAACTCATTAGAAGTCTGAACATAGTTGGTAGAATCAGCTCAAAACAAATGTTGTTTTCTCCAAAATAAGAAGTTTCACAGTCTAGAAACCTGTGTAGGATTTTTATCCAAAAGAAGTGCACATGCTACATATAACTTCCCAAAGAACTGCACATGCTACATATGACTGTGAGTCCTCTTCACTTGGTTCACTATTTTAGAAGGGAACGTCATGCATGAACATGATTCATGGAAACGTCATAAAACAAGTGTGATTTCTTCCTGAACACAATGAGTTACAATATAGAAACTTCTGTTTGATGCTTATCCTAAAAAAGTGCACTTGCAACATTTAACTCAGAGTCCTCCTCACTTGTTTCACTATTTTGAAAAATCATGGCCTGTGTGAACATGTGCCATTCAAATGTGAAAAAACAAGTATGTGTTTCGCCTGAACACAAATGTTACTGTATAGGAACTTCTCTAGGATACTTATCCCTACGAAGTGAAATGCCAATATTTGACTCTGAATCCTCCGCACTTGGTTCACTCTTTTGGAAAATCATGATCTGCGTGAACATGTTATATGCTAATGTCGCAAAACAAGTATGAACTTCACCTGAACACAAAGTGTAACACTATAGAATCTTCTGTAGGATACTTATCCCTGAGAAGTGCACCTAAACATTTGACTCTCAATCCTCCTCAATTGGTTCACTATTTGTAAAATCAAGGCCTGCGTGAACATATTCCATGAAAACGTCACAAATCCAGTGTGAATTTCTCCTGAACATAAAAAGTTACAATATATGAACATCTACAGGATTCTTGTCACTCAGATGAGAAAGTGAAACATTTGAATTTGATGCATCCTCACATGTTCACTCTTTGAAGCTCATTACGAGCCCGAACATAGTTGGTAGAATCTGCACAAAACAAATGTTGTGTTCTCCAGAGTACAAAGTTTTACACTCTACAAACCTGTGTAGGATACTTATCACAAAGAAGTGTATGTGCTACATATGACTTCCCAAAGAACTGCACATGCTATATATGACTGTGAGTCCTCCTCACTTGGTTCACTATTTTGGAAAATCAAGGCCTGAGTGAACATATTCCATGAAAACGTCACAAAACCAATGTGAATTTCTCCTGAACATAAAAAGTTACAACGTATGAACATCTACAGGATTCTTATCACTGAGAAGAGAAAGTGAAAGGTGAATTTGACGCGTCCTCACTTGGCCACTCTTTTCAAGCTCATTACTAGCCTGAACATATTTGGTAGAATTAGCACAAAACAAATGTTCTTTTCCCCAGAATACAAAGTTTTATAGTCTGCAAACCTGTGCAGGATACTTATCCCAAAGAAGTGCACATTCTACATATGACTTTCCAAAGAAGTGCACATGCTGCATATGTCTCTGAGTCCTCTTCACTTGTTCACTATTTGGAAGGGAACAACACGCATGCGCATGTTTCATGTTAACATCATAAAACAAATGTGATTTCCTCTTGAACACAAAGAGTTACAATATAGAAACTTCTCTGTGATACTTAACCTAAAGAAGTGCACTTGCAACATTTAACTCAGAGTCCTCCTCCTTTGGTTCACTATTTTGTAAAATCATGGCCTGTGTGAACATGTGCCATTCAAATGTCACAAAAGAAGTATGTGTTTCGCCTAAACTCATGTTACAGTATAGGAATTTCCCTAGGATACTTATCCCTAAGAAGTGAAATTCCAACATTTGACTCTGAATCCTCCGCACTTGGTTCACTCTTTTGGAAAATCATGGCCTGCGTAAACATGTTATAGGCAAATATCTCAAAACAATTATGATCTTCTCCTGAACACCACGTGTAACACTAAAATCTTCTGTAGGATACTTATCCCTAAGAAGTGCACCTCCAACATTTGACTCTCAGTCTTCCTCACTTGGTTCACTATTTGTAATATCAAGGCCTGCGTGAACATATTCCATGAAAACGTCAGAAAACCAGTGTGACTGTCTTCTGAACATAAAAAGTTACAATATATGAACATCTACAAGATTCTTGTCACTGAGAAGGGAAAGTGAAACATGTGAATTTGACGTGTCCTCACGTGGTCACACTTTGAAGCTCATTATAAGCCTGAACACAGTTGGTAGAATCCGCACAAAACAAATGTTGTGTTCTCCAGAATACAAAGTTTTACAGTCTAGAAACCTCTGTAGGATACTTCTCCCAAAGAAGTGCACATGCTACATATGACTTCCCAAAGAACTGCACATGCTATATATGACTGCGAGTCCTACTTACTTGGTTCACTATTTTGGAAAATCAAGGCCTGCGTGAACATATTCCATGAAAACGTCACAAAACCAGTGTGAATGTCTCCTGAACATAAAAAGTTACAATGTATGAACATCTACAGGATTCTTATCACTGAGAAGAGAAAGTGAAACATGAATTTGACGTGTCCTCACTAGGCCACTATTTTCAAGCTCATTACTAGCCTGAACATAGTTGGTAGAATCAGCACAAAACAAATGTTGTTTTCTCCAGAATACAAAGTTTTACAGTCTAGAAACCGGTGTAGGATACTTATCCCAAAGAAGTGCACATGCTGCACATGACTTCCCAAAGAAGTGCACATGCTACATATGACTGTGAGTCCTCTTCACTTGGTTCACTATTTTGGAAGGGAACGACAGGCATGCGCATGTTTCATGGAAACGTCTTAAAACAAGTGTGATTTCCTCCTGTACACAATGAGTTACAATACAGAAACTTCTGTTTGATACTTATCCTAAAAAAGTGCACTTGCAACATTTAACTCAGAGTCCTCCTCACTTGGTTCATTATTTTGTGAAATCATGCCCTGTTTGAACATGTGCCATTCAAATGTCACAAAAGAAGTATGAGTTTCGCCTGAACACAAATGTTACAGATATGAACTTCTCTAGGATATTTATCCCTAAGGAGTGAAATTCCAACATTTGACTCTGAATCCTCTGCACTTGGTTCACTATTTTGGAAAATCATGGTCTCCGTGAATATGTTACATGCAAAAGTCGCAAAACAACTATGATCTTCGCCTGAACACAACGTGTAACACTATAGAATCTTCTGTAGGATACTTATCGCTACGAAGTGCACCTCCAAAATTTGAATCTCAGTCCTTTTCACTTGGTTCACTATTTTGTAAAATCAAGGCCTGCGTGAACATATTCCATGAAAAAGTCACAAAAGCAGTGTGATTTTCTCCTGAACATAAAAAGTTACAATGTATGAACATCTACAGGATTCTTGTCACTGAGAAGAGAAAGTGAAACATGTGAATTTGACGCGTCCTCACTTGGTCACTCTTTGAAACTCATTACAAGCCTGAACATAGTTGGTATAATCCGCACAAAACAAATGTTGTTTTCTCCAGAATACAAAGTTTTACACTCCAGAAACCTGTGTAGGATACTTATCCCAAGGAAGTGCACATGCTGCACATGACTTCCCAAGGAAGCGCACATGCTACATATGACTGTGAGTCCTGTACACTTGGTTCACTATTTTGGAAGGGAACGACATGCATGAACATGTTTCATGGACATGTCGTAAAACAAGTGTGATTTCCTCCTGAACACAAAGAGTTACAATATAGAAACGTCTGTATGATACTTCTCCTAAAGAAGAGCACTTGCAACATTTAACTCTGAGTCCTCCGCCCTTGGTTCTCTATTTTCTAAAATCATGGCCTGTTTGAACATGTGCCATTCGAATGTCAGAAAACAAGTATGATTTTCGCCTGAACACAAAAGTTTCCGTATAGGAACTTCTCTAGGATACTTATCCCTAAGAAGTGAAATGCCAACATTTGACTCTGAATCCTCCCCACTTGATTCACGCTTTTGGAAAATCACGGCCTGCGTGAACATGTTATATGCAATGTCGCAAAACGAGGATGATCTTCTCCTGAACACAAAGTGTAACACTACAGAATCTTCTGTAGGATACTTATCCCTGAGAAGTGCACCTCCAACATTTGAGTGTCAGTCCTCCTCAATTGGTTCACTATTTTAGAGAATCAAGGCCTGCGTGAACATTTTCCATGAAAACATCACAAAACCACTGTGAATTTCTCCTGAACATAAAATGTTACAACGTATGAACATCTACAGGATTCTTATCACTGAGAAGAGAAAGTGAAACGTGAATTTGACGCGTCCTCACTTGGTCACTGTTTTCAAGCTCATTACAAGCCTGAACATAGTTGGTAGAATCAGCACAAAACAAATGTTGTTTTCTCCAGAATACAAAGTTTTACAATCTGCAAACTTGTGTAGGATACTTATCCCAAAGAAGTGCACATGCTACATATGACTGTGAGTCCTCCTCACTTGGTTCACTATTTTGGAAGGGAACGACATGCATGAACATGTTTCATGGAAACATCGTAAAACAAGGGTGATTTCCTCCTGAACACAAAGAGTTACCATATCGAAACTTCTGTATGATACTTCTCCTAAAGAAGTGCACTTGCAACATTTAACTCTGACTACTCCGCACTGGGTTCTCTATTTTCTAAAATCATGGCCGGTGTGAACATGTGCCATTTGAATATCAGAAAACAAGTATGAGTTTCGCCTGAACACAAATGTTACCGTTCAGAAACTTCTCTAGGATACTTATCCCTAAGAAGTGAAATGCCAACATTTGACACTGAATCCTCCGCACTTGGTTCACTCTTTTGGAAAATCATGGCCTGCCTGAACATGTTACATGCGAATCTTCTCCTGAACACAAAGTGTACCCCTACAGAATCTTCTGTACGATACTTATCCCTAAGAAGTGCTCCTCCAACATTTGACTCTCAGTCCTCCTCACTTGGTTCACTATTTTGTAAAATCAAGACCTGCGTGAACTTATTCCACGAAAACGTCACAAAACCAGTGTGAATTTCTCCTGAACATAAAAAGTTACAATGTATGAACATCTACAGGATTCTTGTCATTGAGAAGAGAAAGTGAAACATTTGAATTTGATGCATCCTCACATGTTCACTCTTTGAAGCTCATTACAAGCCTGAACATAGTTGGTAGAATCCGCACAAAACAAATGTTGTGTTCTCCAGTGTACAAAGTTTTACAGTCTAGAAACCTCTGTAGGATACTTCTCCCAAAGAAGTGCACATGCTACATATGACTTCCCAAAGAACTGCACATGCTATATATGACTGCGAGTCCTACTTACTTGGTTCACTATTTTGGAAAATCAAGGCCTGCGTGAACATATTCCATGAAAACGTCACAAAACCAGTGTGAATGTCTCCTGAACATAAAAAGTTACAATGTATGAACATCTACAGGATTCTTATCACTGAGAAGAGAAAGTGAAACATGAATTTGACGTGTCCTCACTAGGCCACTATTTTCAAGCTCATTACTAGCCTGAACATAGTTGGTAGAATCAGCACAAAACAATGTTGTTTTCTCCAGAATACAAAGTTTTACAGTCTAGAAACCGGTGTAGGATACTTATCCCAAAGAAGTGCACATGCTGCACATGACTTTCCCAAAGAAGTGCACATGCTACATATGACTGTGAGTCCTCTTCACTTGGTTCACTATTTTGGAAGGGAACGACAGGCATGCGCATGTTTCATGGAAACGTCTTAAAACAAGTGTGATTTCCTCCTGTACACAATGAGTTACAATACAGAAACTTCTGTTTGATACTTATCCTAAAAAAGTGCACTTGCAACATTTAACTCAGAGTCCTCCTCACTTGGTTCATTATTTTGTGAAATCATGCCCTGTTTGAACATGTGCCATTCAAATGTCACAAAAGAAGTATGAGTTTCGCCTGAACACAAATGTTACAGATATGAACTTCTCTAGGATATTTATCCCTAAGGAGTGAAATTCCAACATTTGACTCTGAATCCTCTGCACTTGGTTCACTATTTTGGAAAATCATGGTCTCCGTGAATATGTTACATGCAAAAGTCGCAAAACAACTATGATCTTCGCCTGAACACAACGTGTAACACTATAGAATCTTCTGTAGGATACTTATCGCTACGAAGTGCACCTCCAAAATTTGAATCTCAGTCCTTTTCACTTGGTTCACTATTTTGTAAAATCAAGGCCTGCGTGAACATATTCCATGAAAAAGTCACAAAAGCAGTGTGATTTTCTCCTGAACATAAAAAGTTACAATGTATGAACATCTACAGGATTCTTGTCACTGAGAAGAGAAAGTGAAACATGTGAATTTGACGCGTCCTCACTTGGTCACTCTTTGAAACTCATTACAAGCCTGAACATAGTTGGTATAATCCGCACAAAACAAATGTTGTTTTCTCCAGAATACAAAGTTTTACACTCTAGAAACCTGTGTAGGATACTTATCCCAAGGAAGTGCACATGCTGCACATGACTTCCCAAGGAAGCGCACATGCTACATATGACTGTGAGTCCTGTACACTTTGTTCACTATTTTGGAAGGGAACGACATGCATGAACATGTTTCATGGACATGTCGTAAAACAAGTGTGATTTCCTCCTGAACACAAAGAGTTACAATATAGAAACGTCTGTATGATACTTCTCCTAAAGAAGAGCACTTGCAACATTTAACTCTGAGTCCTCCGCCCTTGGTTCTCTATTTTCTAAAATCATGGCCTGTTTGAACATGTGCCATTCGAATGTCAGAAAACAAGTATGATTTTCGCCTGAACACAAAAGTTTCCGTATAGGAACTTCTCTAGGATACTTATCCCTAAGAAGTGAAATGCCAACATTTGACTCTGAATCCTCCCCACTTGATTCACGCTTTTGGAAAATCACGGCCTGCGTGAACATGTTATATGCAATGTCGCAAAACGAGGATGATCTTCTCCTGAACACAAAGTGTAACACTACAGAATCTTCTGTAGGATACTTATCCCTGAGAAGTGCACCTCCAACATTTGAGTGTCAGTCCTCCTCAATTGGTTCACTATTTTAGAGAATCAAGGCCTGCGTGAACATTTTCCATGAAAACATCACAAAACCACTGTGAATTTCTCCTGAACATAAAATGTTACAACGTATGAACATCTACAGGATTCTTATCACTGAGAAGAGAAAGTGAAACGTGAATTTGACGCGTCCTCACTTGGTCACTGTTTTCAAGCTCATTACAAGCCTGAACATAGTTGGTAGAATCAGCACAAAACAAATGTTGTTTTCTCCAGAATACAAAGTTTTACAATCTGCAAACTTGTGTAGGATACTTATCCCAAAGAAGTGCACATGCTACATATGACTGTGAGTCCTCCTCACTTGGTTCACTATTTTGGAAGGGAACGACATGCATGAACATGTTTCATGGAAACATCGTAAAACAAGGGTGATTTCCTCCTGAACACAAAGAGTTACCATATCGAAACTTCTGTATGATACTTCTCCTAAAGAAGTGCACTTGCAACATTTAACTCTGACTACTCCGCACTGGGTTCTCTATTTTCTAAAATCATGGCCGGTGTGAACATGTGCCATTTGAATATCAGAAAACAAGTATGAGTTTCGCCTGAACACAAATGTTACCGTTCAGAAACTTCTCTAGGATACTTATCCCTAAGAAGTGAAATGCCAACATTTGACACTGAATCCTCCGCACTTGGTTCACTCTTTTGGAAAATCATGGCCTGCCTGAACATGTTACATGCGAATCTTCTCCTGAACACAAAGTGTAACCCTACAGAATCTTCTGTACGATACTTATCCCTAAGAAGTGCTCCTCCAACATTTGACTCTCAGTCCTCCTCACTTGGTTCACTATTTTGTAAAATCAAGACCTGCGTGAACTTATTCCACGAAAACGTCACAAAACCAGTGTGAATTTCTCCTGAACATAAAAAGTTACAATGTATGAACATCTACAGGATTCTTGTCATTGAGAAGAGAAAGTGAAACATTTGAATTTGATGCATCCTCACATGTTCACTCTTTGAAGCTCATTACAAGCCTGAACATAGTTGGTAGAATCCGCACAAAACAAATGTTGTGTTCTCCAGAGTACAAAGTTTTACAGTCTAGAAACCTGTGTAGGATACTTATCCCAAACAAGTGCACATGCTACACATGACTTCCCAAAGAACTGCACATGCTACATAGGACTGAGCGTCCTCTTCTCTTGGTTCACTATTTTGGAAGGGAACGACATGCATGAACATGTTTCATGGAAACGTCATAAAACAAGTGTGATTTCTTCCTGAACACAAAGAGTTGCAATATGGAAACTTCTGTTTGATGCTTATCCTAAAGAAGTGCACTTGCAACATTTAACTCAGAGTCCTCCTCACTTGGTTCACTATTTTGAAAAATCATGGCCTGTGTGAACACGCGCCATTCAAATGTGAAAAAACAAGTATGAGTTTCACCTGAACACAAATGTTACAATATAGGAACTTCTCTAGGATACTTATCCCTAAGAAGTGAAATTCCAACATTTGACTCTGAATCCTCCGCACTTGGTTCACTCTTTTGGAAAATTATGATCAGCGTGACTATGTTATATGCTAATGTCGCAAAACCAGTATCAACTTCTCCTGAACACAAAGTGTAACACTATAGAATCTTCTGTTGGATACTTATCCCTAAGAAGTGCTCCCCCAACATTTGACTCTCAGTCCTCCTCACTTGGTTCACTATTTTGTAAAATCAGGCCTGCGTGAACATTTTCCATGAAAACATCACAAAACCACTGTGAATTTCTCCTGAACATAAAATGTTACAACGTATGAACATCTACAGGATTCTTATCACTAAGAAGAAAAAGTGAAACATGTGAATTTGACCCTTCCTCACTTGGTTACAATTTCCAAACTCATTAGAAGTCTGAACATAGTTGGTAGAATCAGCACAAAACAAATGTTGTTTTCTCCAAAATAAGAAGTTTCACAGTCTAGAAACCTGTGTAGGATTTTTATCCCAAAGAAGTGCACATGCTACATATAACTTCCCAAAGAAGTGCACATGCTACATATGACTGTGAGTCCTCTTCACTTGGTTCACTATTTTAGAAGGGAACGACATGCATGAACATGTTTCATGGAAACGTCATAAAACAAGTGTGATTTCTTCCTGAACACAATGAGTTACAATATAGAAACTTCTGTTTGATGCTTATCCTAAAAAAGTGCACTTGCAACATTTAACTCAGAGTCCTCCTCACTTGGTTCACTATTTTGAAAAATCATGGCCTGTGTGAACATATGCCATTCAAATGTGAAAAAACAAGTATGAGTTTCGCCTGAACACAAATGTTACAGTATAGGAACTTCTCTAGGATACTTATCCCTAAGAAGTGAAATGCCAACATTTGACTCTGAATCCTCCGCACTTGGTTCACTCTTTTTGAAAATCATGATCTGCGTGAACATGTTATATGCTAATGTCGCAAAACAAGTATGAACTTCACCTGAACACAAAGTGTAACACTATAGAATCTTCTGTAGGATACTTATCCCTGAGAAGTGCACCTAAACATTTGACTCTCAATCATCCTCAATTGGTTCACTATTTTGTAAAATCAAGGCCTGCGTGAACATATTCCATGAAAACGTCACAAATCCAGTGTGAATTTCTCCTGAACATAAAAAGTTACAATATATGAACATCTACAGGATTCTTGTCACTCAGATGAGAAAGTGAAACATTTGAATTTGATGCATCCTCACATGTTCACTCTTTGAAGCTCATTACGAGCCTGAACATAGTTGGTAGAATCTGCACAAAACAAATGTTGTGTTCTCCAGAGTACAAAGTTTTACACTCTAGAAACCTGTGTAGGATACTTATCACAAAGAAGTGTATATGCTACATATGACTTCCCAAAGAACTGCACATGCTATATATGACTGTGAGTCCTCCTCACTTGGTTCACTATTTTGGAAAATCAAGGCCTGCGTGAACATATTCCATGAAAACGTCACAAAACCAATGTGAATTTCTCCTGAACATAAAAAGTTACAACGTATGAACATCTACAGGATTCTTATCACTGAGAAGAGAAAGTGAAAGGTGAATTTGACGCGTCCTCACTTGGCCAATCTTTTCAAGCTCATTACTAGCCTGAACATATTTGGTAGAATTAGCACAAAACAAATGTTATTTTCCCCAGAATACAAAGTTTTATAGTCTGCAAACCTGTGCAGGATACTTATCCCAAAGAAGTGCACATTCTACATATGACTTCCCAAAGAAGTGCACATGCTGCATATGTCTCTGAGTCCTCTTCACTTGGTTCACTATTTTGGAAGGGAACAACACGCATGAGCATGTTTCATGTTAAAATCATAAAACAAATGTGATTTCCTCTTGAACACAAAGAGTTACAATATAGAAACTTCTCTGTGATACTTAACCTAAAGAAGTGCACTTGCAACATTTAACTCAGAGTCCTCCTCCCTTGGTTCACTATTTTGTAAAATCATGGCCTGTGTGAACATGTGCCATTCAAATGTCACAAAACAAGTATGAGTTTCGCCTGAACACAAATGTTACAGATATGAACTTCTCTAGGATACTTATCCCTGAGAAGTGACATTCCAACATTTGACTCTGAATCCTCCGCACTTGGTTCACTATTTTGGAAAATCATGGTCTGCGTGAATATGTTACAAGCAAAACTCGCAAAACAACTATGATCTTCTCCTGAACACAACGTGTAACACTATAGAATCTTCTGTAGGATACTTATCGCTAAGAAGTGCACCTCCAAAATTTGACTCTCAATCCTCCTCACTTGGTTCACTATTTTGTAAAATCAAGGCCTGCGTGAACATATTCCATGAAAAAGTCACAAAAGCAGTGTGATTTTCTCCTGAACATAAAAAGTTACAATGTATGAACATCTACAGGATTCTTGTCACTGAGAAGAGAAAGTGAAACATGTGAATTTGACATGTCCTCACTTGGTCACTCTTTGAAACTCATTACAAGCCTGAACATAGTTGGTAGAATCCGCACAAAACAAATGTTGTTTTCTCCAGAATACAAAGTTTTACACTCTAGAAACCTGTGCAGGATACTTATCCCAAGGAAGTGCACGTGCTGCACATGACTTCCCAAGGAAGCGCACATGCTACATATGACTATGAGTCCTGTACACTTGGTTCACTATTTTGGAAGGGAACGACATGCATGAACATGTTTCATGGACATGTCGTAAAACAAGTGTGATTTCCTCCTGAACACAAAGAGTTACAATATAGAAACGTCTGTATGATACTTCTCCTAAAGAAGAGCACTTGCAACATTTAACTCTGAGTCCTCCGCCCTTGGTTCTCTATTTTCTAAAATCATGGCCTGTTTGAACATGTGCCATTCGAATGTCAGAAAACAAGTATGATTTTCGCCTGAACACAAAAGTTTCCGTATAGGAACTTCTCTAGGATACTTATCCCTAAGAAGTGAAATGCCAACATTTGACTCTGAATCCTCCCCACTTGATTCACGCTTTTGGAAAATCACGGCCTGCGTGAACATGTTATATGCAATGTCGCAAAACGAGTATGATCTTCTCCTGAACACAAAGTGTAACACTACAGAATCTTCTGTAGGATACTTATCCCTGAGAAGTGCACCTCCATCATTTGAGTGTCAGTCCTCCTCAATTGGTTCACTATTTTAGAGAATCAAGGCCTGCGTGAACATATTCCATGAAAACATCACAAAACCACTGTGAATTTCTCCTGAACATAAAATGTTACAACGTATGAACATCTACAGGATTCTTATCACTGAGAAGAGAAAGTGAAACGTGAATTTGACGCGTCCTCACTTGGTCACTGTTTTCAAGCTCATTACAAGCCTGAACATAGTTGGTAGAATCAGCACAAAAAAAATGTTGTTTTCTCCAGAATACAAAGTTTTACAATCTGCAAACTTGTGTAGGATACTTATCCCAAAGAAGTGCACATGCTACATATGACTGTGAGTCCTCCTCACTTGGTTCACTATTTTGGAAGGGAACGACATGCATGAACATGTTTCATGGAAACATCGTAAAACAAGGGTGATTTCCTCCTGAACACAAAGAGTTACCATATCGAAACTTCTGTATGATACTTCTCCTAAAGAAGTGCACTTGCAACATTTAACTCTGACTACTCCGCACTGGGTTCTCTATTTTCTAAAATCATGGCCTGTGTGAACATGTGCCATTTGAATATCAGAAAACAAGTATGAGTTTCGCCTGAACACAAATGTTACCATTTAGAAACTTCTCTAGGATACTTATCCCTAAGAAGTGAAATGCCAACATTTGACACTGAATCCTCCGCACTTGGTTCACTCTTTTGGAAAATCATGGCCTGCCTGAACATGTTACATGCGAATCTTCTCCTGAACACAAAGTGTAACCCTACAGAATCTTCTGTAAGATACTTATCACTAAGAAGTGCTCCTCCAACATTTGACTCTCAGTCCTCCTCACTTGGTTCACTATTTTGTAAAATCAAGACCTGCGTGAACCTATTCCACGAAAACGTCACAAAACCAGTGTGAATTTCTCCTGAACATAAAAAGTTACAATGTATGAACATCTACAGGATTCTTGTCACTGAGAAGAGAAAGTGAAACATTTGAATTTGATGCATCCTCACATGTTCATTCTTTGAAGCTCATTACAAGCCTGAACATAGTTGGTAGAATCCGCACAAAACAAATGTTGTGTTCTCCAGAGTACAAAGTTTTACAGTCTAGAAACCTGTGTAGGATACTTATCCCAAACAAGTGCACATGCTACACATGACTTCCCAAAGAACTGCACATGCTACATAGGACTGAGCGTCCTCTTCTCTTGGTTCACTATTTTGGAAGGGAACGACATGCATGAACATGTTTCATGGAAACGTCATAAAACAAGTGTGATTTCTTCCTGAACACAAAGAGTTACAATATGGAAACTTCTGTTTGATGCTTATCCTAAAGAAGTGCACTTGCAACATTTAACTCAGAGTCCTCCTCACTTGGTTCACTATTTTGAAAAATCATGGCCTGTGTGAACACTCGCCATTCAAATGTGAAAAAACAAGTATGAGTTTCACCTGAACACAAATGTTACAATATAGGAACTTCTCTAGGATACTTATCCCTAAGAAGTGAAATTCCAACATTTGACTCTGAATCCTCCGCACTTGGTTCACTCTTTTGGAAAATTATGATCAGCGTGACTATGTTATATGCTAATGTCGCAAAACCAGTATCAACTTCTCCTGAACACAAAGTGTAACACTATAGAATCTTCTGTAGGATACTTATCCCTAAGAAGTGCTCCCCCAACATTTGACTCTCAGTCCTCCTCACTTGGTTCACTATTTTGTAAAATCAGGCCTGCGTGAACATATTCCATGAAAACGTCACAAAACCAGTGTGAATTTCCCTGAACATAAAAAGTTACAACATATGAACATCTACTGGATTCTTATCACTGAGAAGAAAAAGTGAAACATGTGAATTTGACCCTTCCTCACTTGGTTACAATTTCAAAGCTCATTAGAAGTCTGAACATAGTTGGTAGAATCAACTCAAAACAAATGTTGTTTTCTCCAAAATAAGAAGTTTCACAGTCTACAAACCTGTGTACGATTTTTATCCAAAAGAAGTGCACATGCTACATATAACTTCCCAAAGAAGTGCACATGCTACATATGACTGTGAGTCCTGTACACTTGGTTCACTATTTTGGAATGGGAACGACATGCATGAACATGTTTCATGGACATGTCGTAAAACAAGTGTGATTTCCTCCTCAACACAAAGAGTTACAATATAGAAACGTCTGTAGTGCTCCTAAAGAGAGCACTTGCAACATTTAACTCTGAGTCCTCCGCCCTTGGTTCTCTATTTTCTAAAATCATGGCCTGTTTGAACATGTGCCATTCGAATGTCAGAAAAACAAGTATGATTTTCGCCTTAACACAAAAGTTTCCGTATAGGAACTTCTCTAGGATACTTATCTCTAAGAAGTGAAATGCCAACATTTGACTCTGAATCCTCCCCACTTGATTCACGCTTTTGGAAAATCACGGCCTGCGTGAACATGTTATATGCAATGTCGCAAAACGAGGATGATCTTCTCCTGAACACAAAGTGTAACACTACAGAATCTTCTGTAGGATACTTATCCTGAGAAGTGCACCTCCAACATTTGAGTGTCAGTCCTCCTCAATTGGTTCACTATTTTAGAGAATTTGACTAAACATTTGACTCTCAATCCTCCTCAAATTGGTTCACTATTTTGTAAAATCAGGCCTGCATGAACATATTCAATGAAAACGTCACAAATCCAGTGTGAATTTCTCCTGAACATAAAAAGTTACAATATATGAACATCTACAGGATTCTTGTCACTCAGATGAGAAAGTGAAACATTTGAATTTGATGCATCCTCACATGTTCACTCTTTGAAGCACATTACGAGCCTGACATAGTTAGTAGAATCCGCACAAAACAAATGTTGTGTTCTCCAGAGTACAAAGTTTTACACTCTAGAAACCTGTCTAGGATACTTATCACAAAGAAGTGTATATGCTACGTATGACTTCCCAAAGAACTGCACATGCTATATATGACTGTGAGTCCTGTACACTTGGTTCACTATTTTGGAAGGGAACGACATGCATGAACATGTTTCATGGACATGTTGTAAAACAAGTGTGATTTCCTCCTGAACACAAAGAGTTACAATATAGAAACGTCCGTAGTGCTCCTAAAGAAGAGCACTTGCAACATTTAACTTTGAGTCCTCCGCCCTTGGTTCTCTATTTCTAAAATCATGGCCTGTTTGAACATGTGCCATTCGAATGTCAGAAAAACACGTATGATTTTCGCCTTAACACAAAAGTTTCCGTCTAGGAACTTCTCTAGGATACTTATCTCTAAGAAGTGAAATGCCAACATTTGACTCTGAATCCTCCCCACTTGATTCACGCTTTGGAAAATCACGGCCTGCGTGAACATGTTATATGGCCAATGTCCGCAAAACGAGGATGATCTTCTCCTGAACACAAGTGTAACACTACAGAATCTTCTGTAGGATACTTATCCCCTGAGAAGTGCACCTCCAACATTTGAGTGTCAGTCCTCCTCAATTGGTTCACTATTTTAGAGAATCAAGGCTGCGTGAACATATCCATGAAAACATCACAAAACCACTTTGAATTTCTCCTGAACATAAATGTTACAACGTATGAAACTCTACAGGATTCTTATCACTGAGAAGAGAAAGTGAAACGTGAATTTGACGCGTCCTCACTTGGTCCACTGTTTTCAAGGCTCATTACAAGTCTGAACATAGTTGGTAGAATCAGCACAAAACAAATGTTGTTTCTCCAGAATACAAAGTTTTTACAATCTGCACACTGTGTAGGATACTTATCCCAAAGAAGTGCACATGCTACATATGACTGTGAGTCCTCCTCACTTGGTTCCACTATTTTGGAAGGGAACGACATGCATTGAACATGTTTCATGGAAACATCGTAAAACAAGGGTGATTTCCTCCTGAACACAAAGAGTTACCATATCGAAACTTCTGTATGATACTTCTCCTAAAGATGTGCACTTGCAAACATTAACTCTGACTACTCCGCACTGGGTTCTCTATTTTCTAAAATCATGGCCTGTGTGAACATGTGCCATTTGAATATCAGAAAACAAGTATGAGTTTCGCCTGAACACAATGTTACCGTTCAGAAACTTCTCTAGGATACTTATCCCTAAGAAGTGAAATGCCAACATTTGACACTGAATCCTCCGCACTTGGTTCACTCTTTTGGAAAATCATGGCCTGCCTGAACATGTTACATGCGAATCTTCTCCTGAACACAAAGTGTAACCTACAGAATCTTCTGTACGATACTTATCCCTAAGAAGTGCTCCTCCAACATTTGACTCTCAGTCCTTCTCACTTGGTTCACTATTTTGTAAAATCAAGACCTGCGTGAACCTATTCCACGAAAACGTCACAAAACCAGTGTGAATATTTCTCCTGAACATAAAAAGTTACAATATATGAACATCTACAGGATTCTTATCACTGAGAAGAAAAAGTGAAACATGTGAATTTGACCTTCCTCACTTGGTTACAATCTTTCAAACTCATTAGAAGTCTGAACATAGTTGGTAGAATCAGCACAAAACAAATGTTGTTTTCTCCAAAATAAAAAGTTTCACAGTCTAGAAACCTGTGTAGGATTTTTATCCCAAAGAAGTGCACATGCTACATATAACTCCCAAAGAAGTGCACATGCTGCATATGTCTCTGAGTCCTCTTCACTTGGTTCACTATTTTTGGAAGGGAACAACACGCATACGCATGTTTCATGTTAACATCATAAAAAAATGTGATTTCCTCTTGAACACAAAGAGTTACAATATAGAAACTTCTCTGTGATACTTAACCTAAAGAAGTGCACTTGCAAATTTTAACTCAGAGTCCTCCTCCCTTGGTTCACTATTTTGTAAAATCATGGCCTGTGTGAACATGTGCCATTCAAATGTCACAAAAGAAGTATGTGTTTCGCCTAAACTCATGTTACAGTATAGGAATTTCCCTAGGATACTTATCCCTAAGAAGTGAAATTCCAACATTTGACTCTGAATCCTCCGCACTTGGTTCACTCTTTTGGAAAATCATGGCCTGCGTAAACATGTTATAGCCAATATCTCAAACAATAATGATCTTCTCCTGAACACCATGGGTAACACTAAAATCTTCTGTAGGGATACTTATCCCTAAGAAGTGCACCTCCAACATTTGACTCTCAGTCTTCCTCACTTGGTTCACTATTTTGTAATATCAAGGCCTGCATGAACATATTCCATGAAAAAGTCAGAAAACCAGTGTGACTGTCTCCTGAACATAAAAAGTTACAATATATGAACATCTACAGGATTCTTGTCACTGAGAGAGAAAGTGAAACATGTGAATTTGGACATGTCCTCACGTGGTCACACTTGAAGCTCATTATAAGCCTGAACACAGTTGGTAGAATCCGCACAAAACAAATGTTGTGTTCTCCAGAATACAAAGTTTTACAGTCTAGGAACCTCTGTAGGATACTTCTCCCATAGGAGTGCACATGGTACATATGACTTCCCAAAGAACTGCACATGCTATATATGACTGCGAGTCCTCTTTACTTGGTTCACTATTTTGGAAAATCAAGGCCTGCGTGAACATATTCCATGAAAACGTCACAAAACAGTATGAATGTCTCCTGAACATAAAAGTTACAATGTATGAACATCTACAGGATTCTTATCACTGAGAAGAGAATGTGAAACATGAATTTGACGTGTCCTCACTAGGCCACTATTTTCAAGCTCATTACTAGCCTGAACATAGTTGGTAGAATCAGCACAAAACAAATGTTGTTTTCTCCAGAATACAATGTTTTTACAGTGTAGAAACCTGTGTAGGATACTTATCCCAAAGAAGTGCACATGCTGCACATGACTTCCCAAAGAAGTGCACATGCTACATATGACTGTGAGTCCTCTTCACTTGGTTCACTATTTTGGAAGGGAACGACAGGCATGCACATGTTTCATGGAAACATCTTAAAACAAGTGTGATTTCCTCCTGTACACAAAGAGTTACAATACAGAAACTTCTGTTTGATACTTATCCTAAAAAAGTGCACTTGCAACATTTAACTCAGAGTCCTCCTCACTTGGTTCATTATTTTGTAAAATCATGGCCTGTTTGAACATGTGCCATTCAAATGTCACAAAACAAGTATAAGTTTCGCCTGAACACAAATGTTACAGATATGAACTTCTCTAGGATACTTATCCCTAAAAAGTGAAAATTCCAACATTTGACTCTGAATCCTCCGCACTTGGTTCACTATTTGGAAAATCATGGTCTTGCGTGAATATGTTACATGCAAAAGTCGCAAAACAACTATGAGCTTCTCCTGAACACAACGTGTAACACTATAGAATCTTCTGTAGGATACTTATCGCTAAGAAGTGCACCTCCAAAATTTGACTCTCAGTCCTCCTCACTCGGTTCACTATTTTGTAAAATCAAGGCCTGCGTGAACATATTCCATGAAAACGTCACAAAAGCAGTGTGATTTCTCCTGAACATAAAAAGTTACAATGTAATGAACATCTACAGGATTCTTATCACTGAGAAGAGAAAGCGAAACATGTGAATTTGGGCGCGTCCTCACTTGGTCACATCTTTGAAACTCATTACAAGCCTGAACATAGTTGGTAGAATCCGCACAAAACAAATGTTGTTTTCTCCAGAATACAAAGTTTTACACTCCAGAAACCTGTGTAGGATACTTATCCAAGGAAGTGCACATGCTGCACATGACTTCCCAAGGAAGCGCACATGCTACATATGACTGTGAGTCCTGTACACTTGGTTCACTATTTTGGAAGGGAATGACATGCATGAACATGTTTCATGGACATGTCGTAAAACAAGTGTTATTTCCTCCTGGACACAAAGAGTTACAATATAGAAACGTCTGTATGATACTTCTCCTAAAGAAGAGCACTTGCAACATTTAACTCTGAGTCCTCCGCCCTTGGTTCTCTATTTTCTAAAATCATGGCCTGTTTGAACATGTGCCATTCGAATGTCAGAAAACAAGTATGATTTTCGCCTGAACACAAAAGTTTCCGTATAGGAACTTCTCTAGGATACTTATCCCTAAGAAGTGAAATGCCAACATTTGACTCTGAATCCTCCCCACTTGATTCACGCTTTTGGAAAATCACGGCCTGCGTGAACATGTTATATGCAATGTCGCAAAACGAGTATGATCTTCTCCTGAACACAAAGTGTAACACTACAGAATCTTCTGTAGGATACTTATCCCTGAGAAGTGCACCTCCAACATTTGAGTGTCAGTCCTCCTCAATTGGTTCACTATTTTAGAGAATCAAGGCCTGCGTGAACATATTCCATGAAAACATCACAAAACCACTGTGAATTTCTCCTGAACATAAAATGTTACAACGTATGAACATCTACAGGATTCTTATCACTGAGAAGAGAAAGTGAAACGTGAATTTGACGCGTCCTCACTTGGTCACTGTTTTCAAGCTCATTACAAGCCTGAACATAGTTGGTAGAATCAGCACAAAACAAATGTTGTTTTCTCCAGAATACAAAGTTTTACAATCTGCAAACTTGTGTAGGATACTTATCCCAAAGAAGTGCACATGCTACATATGACTGTGAGTCCTCCTCACTTGGTTCACTATTTTGGAAGGGAACGACATGCATGAACATGTTTCATGGAAACATCGTAAAACAAGGGTGATTTCCTCCTGAACACAAAGAGTTACCATATCGAAACTTCTGTATGATACTTCTCCTAAAGAAGTGCACTTGCAACATTTAACTCTGACTACTCCGCACTGGGTTCTCTATTTTCTAAAATCATGGCCTGTTGGAACATGTGCCATTTGAATATCAGAAAACAAGTATGAGTTTCGCCTGAACACAAATGTTACCGTTTAGAAACTTCTCTAGGATACTTATCCCTAAGAAGTGAAATGCCAACATTTGACACTGAATCCTCCGCACTTGGTTCACTCTTTTGGAAAATCATGGCCTGCCTGAACATGTTACATGCGAATCTTCTCCTGAACACAAAGTGTAACCCTACAGAATCTTCTGTACGATACTTATCCCTAAGAAGTGCTCTCCAACATTTGACTCTCAGTCCTCCTCACTTGGTTCACTATTTTGTAAAATCAAGACCTGCGTGAACCTATTCCACGAAAACGTCACACAAACCAGTGTGAATTTCTCCTGAACATAAAAAGTTACAATGTATGAACATCTACAGGATTCTTGTCACTGAGAAGAGAAAGTGAAACATTTGAATTTGATGCATCCTCACATGTTCACTCTTTGAAGCTCATTACAAGCCTGAACATAGTTGGTAGAATCCGCACAAAACAAATTGTGTTCTCCAGAGTACAAAGTTTTACAGTCTAGAAACCTGTGTAGGATACTTATCCCAAACAAGTGCACATGCTACACATGACTTCCCAAAGAACTGAACATGCTACATAGGACTGAGCGTCCTCTTCTCTTGGTTCACTATTTTGGAAGGGAACGACATGCATGAACATGTTTCATGGAAACGTCATAAAACAAGTGTGTGATTTCTTCCTGAACACAAAGAGTTACAATATGGAAACTTCTGTTTGATGCTTATCCTAAAGAAGTGCACTTGCAACATTTAACTCAGAGTCCTCCTCATTGGTTCACTATTTTGAAAAATCATGGCCTGTGTGAACACGTGCCATTCAAATGTGAAAAAACAAGTATGAGTTTCCTGAACACAAATGTTACAATATAGGAACTTCTCTAGGATACTTATCCCTAAGAAGTGAAATTCCAACATTTGACTCTGAATCCTCCGCACTTGGTTCACTCTTTTGGAAAATTATGATCAGCGTGACTATGTTATATGCTAATGTCGCAAAACCAGTATCAACTTCTCCTGAACACAAAGTGTAACACTATAGAATCTTCTGTAGGATACTTATCCCTAAGAGTGCTCCCCCAACATTTGACTCTCCATCCTCCTCACTTGGTTCACTATTTTGTAAAATCAAGGCCTGCGTGAACATATTCCATGAAAACGTCACAAAACCAGTGTGAATTTCTCCTGAACATAAAAAGTTACAACATATGAACATCTACAGGATTCTTATCACTGAGAAGAAAAAGTGAAACATGTGAATTTGACCCTTCCTCACTTGGTTACAATTTTCAAACTCATTAGAAGTCTGAACATAGTTGGTAGAATCAGCACAAAACAAATGTTGTTTTCTCCAAAATAAGAAGTTTCACAGTCTAGAAACCTGTGTAGGATTTTTATCCCAAAGAAGTGCACATGCTACATATAACTTCCCAAAGAAGTGCACATGCTACATATGACTGTGAGTCCTCTTCACTTGGTTCACTATTTTAGAAGGGAACGACATGCATGAACATGTTTCATGGAAACGTCATAAAACAAGTGTGATTTCTTCCTGAACACAAAGAGTTACAATATGGAAACTTCTGTTTGATGCTTATCCTAAAGGTGCACTTGCAACATTTAACTCAGAGTCCTCCTCACTTGGTTCACTATTTTGAAAAATCATGGCCTGTGTGAACACGCGCCATTCAAATGTGAAAAAACAAGTATGAGTTTCACCTGAACACAAATGTTACAATATAGGAACTTCTCTAGGATACTTATCCCTAAGAAGTGAAATTCCAACATTTGACTCTGAATCCTCCGCACTTGGTTCACTCTTTTGGAAAATATGATCAGCGTGACTATGTTATATGCTAATGTCGCAAAACCAGTATCAACTTCTCCTGAACACAAAGTGTAACACTATAGAATCTTCTGTAGGATACTTATCCCTAAGAAGTGCCCCCAACATTTGACTCTCAGTCCTCCTCACTTGGTTCACTATTTTGTAAAATCAGGCCTGCGTGAACATATTCCATGAACACATCACACAACCAGTGTGAATATCTCCTGAACATAAAAAGTTACAACGTATGAACATCTACAGGATTCTTATCACTGAGAAGAGAAAGTGAAACATGTGAATAAGACCCGTCCTCACTTGGTTACAATTTTCAAGTTCATTAGAAGTCTGAACATAGTTGGTATAATCAGCACTAAACAAATGTTGTTTTCTCCAGACTACAAAGTTTCACAGTCTAGAAACCTGTGTAGGATATTTATCCCAAAGAATTGCACATGCTACATATGACTTCTCAAAGAAGTGCACATGCTACATATGACTGTGAGTCCTCTTCACTAGGTTCACTATTTTCGAAGGGAACGACATGCATGAACATGTTTCATGGAAACGTCATAAAACAAGTGTGATTTCCTCCTGAACACAAAGAGTTACAATATAGAAACTTCTGTTTGATGCTTATCCTAAAAAAGTGCACTTGCAACATTTAACTCAGAGTCCTCCTCACTTGGTTCACTATTTTGAAAAATCATGGCCTGTGTGAACATGTGCCATTCAAATGTGAAAAAACAAGTATGAGTTTCGCCTGAACACAAATGTTACAGTATAGGAACTTCTCTAGGATACTTATCCCTAAGAAGTGAAATTCCAACATTTGACTCTGAATCCTCCGCACTTGGTTCACTCTTTTGGAAAATCATGATCTGCGTGAACATGTTATATGCTAATGTCGCAAAACAAGTATGAACTTCACCTGAACACAAAGTGTAACACTATAGAATCTTCTGTAGGATACTTATCCCTGAGAAGTGCACCTAAACATTTGACTCTCAATCCTCCTCAATTGGTTCACTATTTTGTAAAATCAAGGCCTGCGTGAACATATTCCATGAAAACGTCACAAATCCAGTGTGAATTTCTCCTGAACATAAAAAGTTACAATATATGAACATCTACAGGATTCTTGTCACTCAGATGAGAAAGTGAAACATTTGAATTTGATGCATCCTCACATGTTCACTCTTTGAAGCTCATTACGAGCCTGAACATAGTTGGTAGAATCTGCACAAAACAAATGTTGTGTTCTCCAGAGTACAAAGTTTTACACTCTAGAAACCTGTGTAGGATACTTATCACAAAGAAGTGTATATGCTACATATGACTTCCCAAAGAACTGCACATGCTATATATGACTGTGAGTCCTCCTCACTTGGTTCACTATTTTGGAAAATCAAGGCCTGCGTGAACATATTCCATGAAAACGTCACAAAAACAATGTGAATTTCTCCTGAACATAAAAAGTTACAACGTATGAACATCTACAGGATTCTTATCACTGAGAAGAGAAAGTGAAATGTGAATTTGACGCGTCCTCACTTGGCCACTCTTTTCAAGCTCATTACTAGCCTGAACATATTTGGTAGAATTAGCACAAAACAAATGTTCTTTTCCCCAGAATACAAAGTTTTATAGTCTGCAAACCTGTGCAGGATACTTATCCCAAAGAAGTGCACATTCTACATATGACTTCCCAAAGAAGTGCACATGCTGCATATGTCTCTGAGTCCTCTTCACTTGGTTCACTATTTTGGAAGGGAACAACACGCATGCGCATGTTTCATGTTAACATCATAAAAAAATGTGATTTCCTCTTGAACACAAAGAGTTACAATATAGAAACTTCTCTGTGATACTTAACCTAAAGAAGTGCACTTGCAACTTTTAACTCAGAGTCCTCCTCCCTTGGTTCACTATTGTGTAAAATCATGGCCTGTGTGAACATGTGCCATTCAAATGTCAAAAAGAAGTATGTGTTTCGCCTAAACTCATGTTACAGTATAGGAATTTCCTAGGATACTTATCCCTAAGAAGTGAAATTCCAACATTTGACTCTGATTCCTCCGCACTTGGTTCACTCTTTTGGAAAATCATGGCCTGCGTAAACATGTTATAGGCAGATATCTCAAAACAATTATGATCTTCTCCTGAACACCACGTGTAACACTAAAATCTTCTGTAGGATACATATCCCTAAGAGGTGCACCTCCAACATTTGACTCTCAGTCTTCCTCACTTGGTTCACTATTTTGTAATATCAAGGCCTGCATGAACATATTCCATGAAAACGTCAGAAAACCAGTGTGACTGTCTCCTGAACATAAAAAGTTACAATATATGAACATGTACAGGATTCTTGTCACTGAGAAGAGAAAGTGAAACATGTGAATTTGACGTGTCCTCACGTGGTCACACTTTGAAGCTCATTATAAGCCTGAACACAGTTGGTAGAATCCGCACAAAACAAATGTTGTGTTCTCCAGAATACAAAGTTTTACAGTCTAGGAACCTCTGTAGGATACTTCTCCCAAGAAGTGCACATGTACATATGACTTCCCAAAGAACTGCACATGCTATATATGACTGCGAGTCCTCTTACTTGGTTCACTATTTTGGAAAATCAAGGCCTGCGTGAACATATTCCATGAAAACGTCACAAAACCAGTGTGAATGTCTCCTGAACATAAAAAGTTACAATGTATGAACATCTACAGGATTCTTATCACTGAGAAGAGAATGTGAAACATGAATTTGACGTGTCCTCACTAGGCCACTATTTTCAAGCTCATTACTAGCCTGAACATAGTTGGTAGAATCAGCACAAAACAAATGTTGTTTTCTCCAGAATACAAGTTTTACAGTCTAGAAACCTGTGTAGGATACTTATCCCAAAGAAGTGCACATGCTGCACATGACTTCCCAAAGAAGTGCACATGCTACATATGACTGTGAGTCCTCTTCACTTGGTTCACTATTTTGGAAGGGAACGACAGGCATGCACATGTTTCATGGAAACTAAAACAAGTGTGATTTCCTCCTGTACACAAAGAGTTACATACAGAAACTTCTGTTTGATACTTATCCTAAAAAAGTGCACTTGCAACATTTAACTCAGAGTCCTCCTCACTTGGTTCATTATTTTGTAAAATCATGGCCTGTTTGAACATGTGCCATTCAAATGTCACAAAACAAGTATGAGTTTCGCTTGAACACAAATGTTACAGTATAGGAACTTCTCTAGGATACTTATCCCTAAGAGTGAAATTCCAACATTTGACTCTGAATCCTCCGCACTTGGTTCACTATTTTGGAAAATCATGGTCTGCGTGTATATGTTACATGCAAAAGTCGCAAAACAAGTATGATCTTCTCCTGAACACAACGTGTAACACTATAGAATCTTCTGTAGGATACTTATCGCTAAGAAGTGCCTCCAAAATTTGACTCTCAGTCCTCCTCACTCGGTTCACTATTTTGTAAAATCAAGGCCTGCGTGAACATATTCCATGAAAACGTCACAAAAGCAGTGTGATTTTCTCCTGAACATAAAAAGTTACAATGTATGAACATCTACAGGATTCTTATCACTGAGAAGAGAAAGTGAAACATGTGAATTTGGCGCGTCCTCACTTGGTCACTCTTTGAAACTCATTACAAGCCTGAACATAGTTGGTAGAATCCGCACAAAACAAATGTTGTTTCTCCAGAATACAAAGTTTTACACTCCAGAAACCTGTGTAGGATACTTATCCCAAGGAAGTGCACATGCTGCACATGACTTCCCAAGGAAGCGCACATGCTACATATGACTGTGAGTCCTGTACACTTGGTTCACTTTTGGAAGGGAATGACATGCATGAACATGTTTCATGGACATGTCGTAAAACAAGTGTAATTTCCTCCTGACACAAAGAGTTACAATATAGAAACGTCTGTATGATACTTCTCCTAAAGAAGAGCACTTGCAACATTTAACTCTGAGTCCTCCGCCCTTGGTTCTCTATTTTAAAATCATGGCCTGTTTGAACATGTGCCATTCGAATGTCAGAAAACAAGTATGATTTCGCCTGAACACAAAAGTTTCCGTATAGGAACTTCTCTAGGATACTTATCCCTAAGAAGTGAAATGCCAACATTTGACTCTGAATCCTCCCCACTTGATTCACGCTTTTGGAAAATCACGGCCTGCGTGAACATGTTATATGCAATGTCGCAAAACGAGTATGATCTTCTCCTGAACACAAAGTGTAACACTACAGAATCTTCTGTAGGATACTTATCCCTGAGAAGTGCACCTCCAACATTTGAGTGTCAGTCCTCCTCAATTGGTTCACTATTTTAGAGAATCAAGGCCTGCGTGAACATATTCCATGAAAACATCACAAAACCACTGTGAATTTCTCCTGAACATAAAATGTTACAACGTATGAACATCTACAGGATTCTTATCACTGAGAAGAGAAAGTGAAACGTGAATTTGACGCGTCCTCACTTGGTCACTGTTTTCAAGCTCATTACAAGCCTGAACATAGTTGGTAGAATCAGCACAAAACAATGTTGTTTTCTCCAGAATACAAAGTTTTACAATCTGCAAACTTGTGTAGGATACTTATCCCAAAGAAGTGCAAATGCTACATTGACTGTGAGTCCTCCTCACTTGTTCACTATTTTGGAAGGGAACGACATGCATGAATGTTTCATGGAAACATCGTAAAACAAGGGTGATTTCCTCCTGAACACAAAGAGTTACCATATCGAAACTGTCTGATACTTCTCCTAAAGAAGTGCACTTGCAACATTTAACTCTGACTACTCCGCACTGGGTTCTCTATTTTCTAAAATCATGGCCTGTTGGAACATGTGCCATTTGAATATCAGAAAACAAGTATGAGTTTCGCCTGAACACAAATGTTACCGTTTAGAAACTTCTCTAGGATACTTATCCCTAAGAAGTGAAATGCCAACATTTGACACTGAATCCTCCGCACTTGGTTCACTCTTTGGAAAATCATGGCCTGCCTGAACATGTTACATGCGAATCTTCTCCTGAACACAAAGTGTAACCCTACAGAATCTTCTGTACGATACTTATCCCTAAGAAGTGCTCCTCCAACATTTGACTCTCAGTCCTCCTCACTTGGTTCACTATTTTGTAAAATCAAGACCTGCGTGAACTATTCCACGAAAACGTCACACCAGTGTGAATTT